>JBBBWG010013569.1:0-18549 GCA_037176905.1 Azolla pinnata
CTCACACTCTCTAGTGTCTTGGCCGCCACAACTTGACGTTTCAGATCTGAAGCCTCCTCCTTCAAATCTGATCTTCTGTCAGCATCTACTCACGACTTGACGGCTCCACCATATTGTTGGAAGCTAGCGCTTGTTCCGCCTGACGACCTTTGTCCCCAATATCCCGAGTTCTATGATCATAAGATCAATTTGGATAAGGATTCAATTCTGGTACTACAATGCCAGTATCGGCTGAACCCAAATTACGTCGCAAAATTCAAGGAAGAGATCGACAAGCTACTTCAGGTAGGCCCTATCAGGCCAATCAAACGGGTGATGTGGTTAACCTAGATAGTGGTGGTGCCAAAGAAGAATGACAAGTTCATTTATCATAAGTTGAATGAAGCAATCATTACGAACACTTTTCCATTACCTTTTACGAATGGCGTACTCAACATGGTAACTAGGCACGAGACCTACACATTTATGGACAAATTTAGCTGGTATAACTAAATTCGAATTGTTTAAAAAGATCGAGAAGACTGCGTTTGTCATGGAATGGGGCGTTTCGTGGCAGTCATTAGGATGTTTGGAGTAAAGACGCCCCACCCTAGCTACGTTCTAGAGTATTATCATGCAAATCTTTGAGGAATATATACCTAGACTCATGTAGGTGTTTCTAGATGATTTTCAAGTGTTTGAAACATAGAAGGCACAACTGTAGTATGTCGAGCTATGCTTGAAAAAGTGTAGAGAAGCAAGACTGTGCTTGAATCCGGCAAAATGTATATTTGCAATAACTAGTGGCCTGTTACTTGGCCACATTGTTAGCAAGGGCAAAATTGCAACAGACCGGAATAAAGTCCAAGCTATGCTAAGATCACCCACACCCCATAATGCAAAGGGGTTGAGTCAAATAATCCACCATTTGGGGGACTTTGGCATGCCTATCTATTTAGCGGTGCATAGGGAACCCTTTACATGGACAGAAGAGGAGGATAAGGTCTTTGTATTGTAGCCTTCAAGTTATTGCTCTCACGCACTCCAATGGTACAACCCCCGGATTGGGAACACGAGTTTCATATTTTTGTGGGTATGCTTATGCAAATGTATGAGAAGAATTGGTTTCGACCAGTCTTGCTTGTACCACAAATTGGTGGATGGATTATGGAGACGCGTGATATGGAAGGATGAGCAAAAGGATTTTTTATGGGAATGCCACAATGGTGTGGCAGGTGGGCACTATGCAGGAGAAGCTACAACGAGGTACAGCAAGGAAGGTTTGGCAAACTAGTCTTTGGTAGCCAACGGTGTTACGAGATGCACACCTATTTGCGAAAGATTGCGATTTGTGCCAGTGCATCGGGCAACCATAAGAGTAAGCATGAATGCCGTATCAGCCCGTAATACCAATCAAATCATTCTAGAAATGGGGCCTTGATTTCATAAGACCATTCAAACCAACAGACCAAACGGAAAACAAATATGTGCTCATTAATACAGATTATTGCATGAAGTGAGTGGAGGTGATTGCATGAACCAAGTTGATATGGAGGATTACTAATAGGGGAGGCACTAGGTATGAGATCAACATGATGGTCAATATTACGTTTAGGAGGTAAGCCATGGGATAATTTCTTGGCAAAGAAATTTGAAAACTTATGTTAAAGTGAATCAAGTAATCGTTGTCCATAATATGTTAATTGATTCGTTTCACTTTGTGTATCATAGATTTGAAGATCAAGATCAAGTATACAAAATTGCATAGTACAACATATAGACAAAACCATCTCCTAGCAAATTTGTAAAGACTACCGTGTTCATGGTCTAAGCTACTATAATAGACTAATACCCAATCACCTTCTTCAACCTTCCTTGGCCGCAAGCAATAGGTTTTGTAAAAGTGAACTTTGTTTTTTTCTCGGGCATATTGAAGTGTTTCAGCTGCAACATTCACATCCTCTGGTTGTTGCTCAAGTTGACAAATTCATACTGAAAACAAATCTTCGCGACTCATTTCATCTTCCCATGGAAGTGTAACCCATGTAATCAAGTGGGTGGAGGTGAAGATCCAAATGGCAAATTCTCCCAAACTGAGAAGTCGTACCATATTCAAGGGGGAAGGGACGACACTTTTAAGGAATTCATTGCATTCTTTGTGAACTAGGCTCTATTGTAACAAAATATTTAGTCTGTATCAAGGGTACGAGGCATCGCACTCATGCTCGAATGGGAGGATCGAAAGATGGATTGGGTCATAATTACATCGGAGGCCCTAATCTGAGAAGTCACAACGACAAGCTAAAAACACACCACGGCCCTCCCATGTTGGTTGGTGATGTTCTACCTGCCGCCTCCAAGCATAGAGAAAGAAGGCAATTGGCTGAGCAGTTGCAAAGTTGCAATAAGAGCATCACAATAGTAGATAGCCCAACCGATCCCGAAATTAGGGACATCTTCATCAATGTACGTACCGGGAACCCTTCCAAAGTCGGAGCCTATGGATCAGTAATTGAAACGCCACATTGGTGTAGCCGAAGAAGTTGCCCAAGGTGCGGTGAAGGAAGAAGAAACCAGCAGGCCGTCTTATCGTACAGTTTAAACCAAGAGGCCCCATGCCAACAGTGGGTGCGATGGAAGACAAAAGAAGGCAGTGGAGTACAGTCGATGTACATTCAGCAAATGTACAAAACGCCGTAACACAACACGTATAAAGTACGAATGAGGTGCAACCAACAACTGAAGGTATGGAGCTTATTGTAGAGACAATTGTAGCACCGACATTTGGGGTGACCAATGCAACACCTCCACTCTCACTTCTCCAAACTGAACCGGTACAAACAACAGAACCAATGATCGTCGAGATAAACGACAGAACCAATGATCGTCGAGATAAACCACAAGGAGATGTCAATCAAGCTGACATTGTACTAGTTAGTCTAGCGTAGCATCTTCTCTAGCTAGTACGGCAACAATATAACAGGTCAAATTGACTAGCCAGGCGTGGCCAAGTACGGCCACTCGTTCCATGCTCTTAGAGCGGGGCGACGTTATGATGATGATGAGCATGACAATAAAAAAAGTGTGCAAGTGGATGGAACAGATACAGGCTCAAACGATAGTGACCGTCAAGCGCAATGTGGCCAAGTGGAAATGACAAGTCAAAAATTGTGAAGACTTGTTACTGAAGAAAGTCACATCTCTTACAACAGCCAAAACAAAGCAAGATAGCTACAAAGGGACAAGGACGAAAAAAGAGTTGGAATTGGCGAAGTTACAAATGGAGTTAGAGGTTGAATGGAAGGCCCATAATGAAACTTAATAGTTCCAGACTCAATTAGTGGAAGCTTAAGTGGACGTCAAATGTTTAAACGACAAATTGGCATGGTGTGCGAGTAGAAGGAATGGATAGAGGCTCAAACGGCAGCAACTGTCCATCGCGATGTGGCCAATTGGAAACGAAAAGTTGGAAGTTGTGAAGACTTGTTACTAAAGAAGGTCACTGCTCTTACAATAACCAAGAAAAAGCGAGATCGGCTGCAAAGGGAAAAGGATGAAAAAGAGTCAGAATTGGCAAAGTTACAAATGGAGTTAGAGGCCAAATGGAAGGCCAATAACGAAGCCAAACAATTCTAGACTCAATTAGTGGAAGCTCAAGCGGATGTCAAGTTGCGTGGTGTGCAAGTGGAATGAACGGATAGAAGCTTAAACGGCAGCGATTGTCGAGCACCACGTGACCAAGTGGAAAGGATGAATTAGAAGTTATGAAGGCTTGTTACTGATAAAAGTCACGGCTCTCACAACAGCCAAGAAAAAGCAAGATCAACTACGAAGGGACAAGGATGAAAAAGAGATGGAATTGACGAAGTTACAGATGGAGTTAAAGGCTGAATGGAAGGCTTGTAACGAAATTGAACAGTTTCGGACTCAATTAATGGAAACTCAAGCGCATGTCAAGTTGTTGAAATGACGACTTGGTGTGGCCAAATAGGACGTGGAAGAGGCGGAATCCAAGGCACGGAAAGCACAAGATGCTCTCCATAACCTCTAAGACGACTAGCAACGGAAATAGGTTGAGTGGAAGCGGATTCAAACCCATCTTACAACGGACGTAGCGAGTATGGTGACGGAAAATAGCCGATTTACGAACAACGTGCAAAAATTGACCGCAAAAGTTTCAACATTACAAGTAGAAAAGGAAATGGCGACGAATTGGGCGTTTACTTTCCAAACCTAATTGGGTCCACTCAAAATGGAACTCCAGGTATTGTTGGAAGCAACATGAAATTTTTAGGTCAGGAATACGGAGCTGCAAAAGAAAATCGATCGACTAATAGACGAGCTTGGGAAAAAGATACACGTTGCTTAGGCCAACTTAAGATAGATAGTCGAGAAATTCTAGACGCAAACTGCAGCCGAGATTTAAATCGGTACGGCAAATGCATTGAAAGAATGGGTCAAACAAACTAATGAAGTACAAGTACTTCACATAGACAGAGCCAACTGGAAACTTCGAGGACCAAGATTTTGGAAGATGGATAAGGCTAATCGCAAGATCGTAAAATAGAACCTGACAATGGTTTTTATGCGGATTGCATTGTTAGGTCGACATAAAGACATTGTTCAGAGCCTTAAACAAGATATGCAAGCCATAGCAAAGACGATTGTGCCAACTGCTACAATGGAAGATGCTGAGGAGGACGTCGTGGAACCATCTATCTCGAGCATATTGAGCGAGGACTAACTAAGCAACCTCGTAATTTTTTTGAGAAATTTTTTATGTTTGCACAACTATGGGTTTAACATGTAGGACATTGTCCTACAGGCGTGCCATAGTGTTGTCCATAATATTACAGAGTTACGAAGTAGTCAATAATATTACGGAGTTACGAAGTAGTTGACAATATTATGGAGTTACGTAGTTGATAATATTATGGAGTTACGAAATGATCTATAATAATACAATAACATGTAACATGTACTATTACAGACTACAAGATAATAAATCAGTACGTAAGAAATACGCACTGACATAATTGTAAATAACATAACAATATATAAGAAAACCGAAGGGATATAAGTTATATATATAAAGTCATAAAAGGTAATTATATAAGAGTCAAGAGTTTGTACATTCATGAGTAATATATTTTAATTCAACACCTGAGTAATATGTTATATACTTTGGTCAAATCAAAACATCATATGATGTAACTGATGTTATAAGATTAGATATTACCATGTAAGAACATCAAAACAAAATAATACAACACCCTTTGAAATACGCAAAATATTTTAGCTTTTGCCTTTAAAGAACAAAAATCTTTTTCTCTTTATCTAAGATCATGCATTCAACACCTTCTCGAAAAGTATGTATAAACTTGAGATGCATAGGTAGAAAAAACTTACTAGTAGGATACTTCCCTAACAATATTAATTGCATTCTAGGTGAGAGCTAAATATCATCTCACTATATTAGGTTATCAAGTATAAGGAGTGTGATAGCCAGCCTTTACCAAAAGCCAAACAAAAGCTGCCATTTCTAAAACCCCTAAACATAGTTTCCTTGGAGCAACATGGACCTAGTTAAAGAGTGGATGGACACAAGGTGAGTTGGGCAGCTAATTGGGAATTCTATGTAAACCTTGATTATAAAGTTAGTATCACAAGCATTCTTGAGGGATCCAGAAACCTTTCTAGGGATTTGCATTTGAGCTATTACTGCCATTTATCGATCCCACAAAGAGATGGTATTATAGGACTTTCATGGATGCTGGTGAATATGGTATGGGGTTGCTATGTATGTCTATATAATATCCACACAAGTACAAAGAAGACGTACCTTATGTACATAGCTAAAAGAATGCAAGTTCAGCAATAAATAGCAACAAGTTCAGCATTATCAACGGCAGGTAGCAGCACGTTCAATAGCACGATTAATAGTGTTTGGAGTATCACATTCAACAATGTTTCTAATAGTAGGTTCAGTAGTGTTTGTAGCAGCAAGATTAGCAAGTTAAGCAGGTCCTGTAGGTCAAACACAAGGTCCATTAGACAGGTATAAGTAGACGACAAGGAGATGGTGAAGAAGTTTCCCCAAAACATTTGAAGTTTTTTAAAAACTCAAACTAGGGTGTCGCTAAGTTTTTAAAATTAGTGATGGACTTGGAAGGCGTTGGTGGCGGTGCGACGCCTTCTAGTGCTGATACATTGAAAATATGTAGGGCACGTTGTTAAGCGACACGAATATCAACTACCTGAGTATGCATGACATACATCTATATACATGTTGTGCATACATGTATATTCATACAAATAAACATACTTACATGTATATTTATGTGTGTATGTACATGTATGATGCATATTCATTTGTAAACATTGCACATAACATGCATGCATATTCACTTATATATGTATACAAACATGCATATTCATCCATATATACATGCATACATACATATTCAGGCGTATTTGTATGATGCATATTCGCTTAAATAGACATACATACATCCATATTTATCTGTATTTGTATATGTACATGCATGTTCACCTATATATGCACACATACATGCATATTCATCCAAATATACATATAACATATGTGTGAATTTATCTATATATATACATACGCGTATGATGCATATTCACCTACATATACATACATGCATATTCATTTGTATTTCCATATGTACATCTACATTCACTGGTATACACACACATACATGCATATGCATCCAAATGCACATGCATACATGCATATTCATGTGTATATGTACATGCTTGATGCATATTTACTTGTATATGCATACAACATGACAATTCATATAGCCTTAAACATTTATATTCATGTTTATATGCATACGTAGATGTATATTCACATGTATATGTGCACATGCATGGATAGTCATCCAAATACAGATGCTACATGGATATTCATGTGTATATGTACATGTATAATACATATTAATTTGCACATGCAAAGACGCATGCATATTCACCTGCATATGCATACATACATGTATATTCATTCAAATATATATGCCTACATACATATTTATGTGTATATGTACAAGCATGATGCATACTTATCTATATATGCATATATGCATGCATATTCACCTTTATAGCTACACATAGATGCATAATGAACGTAATATGCATACATATATGCATATTCATCCAAATACACTTGCATACATCCATATTCAATTATATATATATATATATATGTATGATGCATATTTATCTGTATATACAAACAGACAAACATATTAACCACCTATTTAGGCATACATGCATGGATATTCACTTGTATATGTATATATACATGGTTATTCATCTTAATATACATGCATACATACATATTCATGCGTATATACATATATGCATGCATATTCATTTGTGTAGCTGGGACACATAGATATATTTTCATTTATATATGCATATATACATATTCATCTGTATATATACAAGTATGATATATATTCATTTTGAAGATTTTTATATAAAAATAGGGCGTTGCCAAGTATCACACTAGTTTTTTAAATTAGCTATGTACACTTTTACAATTTAAAGTTTTTAAAAATGTCAATTTAGTGACTAAATAGATTACTATCAATAAACTCAGATATCCAATAGAAATTGATGACCTTCAAAATTTGTTGAAGTATATCATAGGTCCTCGAGGTAAAAAATCTTGGATATATTGTGCATCATATAAGTGGAAGATTAATCCACATTATTTCTATTGAATGGACAAGATTGAAAAACATTTGTTAAAGAAACATGGTGTAGAGATTACTACGCACCTATGTTATGCCTAATTTATATCTATGTTACATCATGTCTACATCATACTGTCAAAACTAAATAAAATATTATTTAATATGACCCATGAAAAATTATTCAAAATAATTTTCGTGTCAAATATTGCATCGACAAAAACAAATAGAGTATATAAGACATATTAACAAATAAAAATGTTAATAAATTTGAAAAGTTTCAAAAACACTACAAAGATTGGAGAACTTCCTTTGAGCATTGATATCAAAATACATTATTTGTAAGTAGAGAAATACAAAAAATATATTTACTTGCTAAAATCACCAAAATATGGTAGCTTATCCTAAACAAATACATGAGCGATGGATGTCACTTATTGAAATGACTAGTGGAAACCATCTCCATTACATATATTTAATTTGGATCAAACCCTTAATTCGACATCAATTTCATCAACTTTACTAAAGTTCAATTATAGTGAATTTTTTATATAAAAAATGAAATCCAATAATTTCATTTGATTTTGCAGAGAAAAAATTCTCTTCGGAATCTTATTCCAAGAAGGCATCGCTATGTTGATATAGTTGTAGAGTATGTAGTTGTTATAGTGTGTTAGCCAGGGCTGCAAGCTTTCTCCCACTATTGGTGTTTGATAATAACTTATAAATTACTCATAGACAAAGGGAGTTCGGAATTAAAATTTGCTCCCAAGGTCCTCTAGGTCAGGCATTGCTTGCTTAATATATCATAAAAAGTTTGTGTAAGGAAGCAACATCTTAATAATATAAGAGCTTTCTTGCTAAAGTTGAAATATGTAAAGCTCCCAACATTATTGATAGTATATCGGAGCCTTCTTTTGCAGTAAGACATCCTCAAATCTGTGAGAAAAGAGATCAGGAGATTTTGGAAAGGAATAGTATATATAATTTGGCGACGCTTGCCAATTGAGATGAACTAGACTTGCTCTTGAATCCACAAGATAGATTATGCAAACAATTATTTAGGAAAGCGTTTCGAGATCTATCCAAAGTTAGAAAATGACTTCAACATTATGGCCCCCAAGGCCCCTAGCATGATTACCAATACACCAAGAGGCCATCCAGCATGTACATAGCACCACCCATCGAGATCGCTGATCCAATGCCATTAATTTAGCGCCTTCCCTCCAATCTCTTAATTACACAATCGGGTTCCTTCCCATAATATTTTACACAAGATAAAAATCATGTAGAGTCGAAACCAACTCGCACGCACAAAACAATATAGTTAAAAATTAATGCCACCCTACATTTGGTCAAGCTCCAAAGCACAAGAACTTCTTGGGAGCTTTCCCTAAGGCCCGATGTTTTGCCGCAAGCTCCTCGGCTTTCACAAGCTCTTCCCCTTTCTTCGCCTCCGCAATGGCACGCTTCTCCTCTGCAACCCTATGCACCTCCGCAATTGTGTTCTTCATCTTCTCGACGTAAGCAGCTCGCTTCTTCTCCAGAGCTTCCTAGTGACGGGGTGATCAGATCACAGATCAGGCACCGTGACTAATTATAATGACATTAATGTATATATCAAAGCCTCCATAAATAGGGGTCAATATAGTAGTCTCTAGAAATATATTATGTACTGGAAGTAGAACCAATGATCACATCATGATCGCAATTTGTAATTCGATCTGTGATCTGTCGACAATCAGATCATGATGTTTTGATCATGTAAGGTTCAATTTATATTTAATAATCGAACATCTACACAAATTATGCATATGAGGCAATCAAAATTGGCCTCTTTGTGGATGCCAAAATATACTTCTAATTCTAATTTCTATATGACCACTGAAATTACATTATGTAGCGCAGAAACAACAAACTATAGATTGAAATCTACTTCATTTGTGCACCACAATAACTATGCGGTCAAATAGACTGTTACCTCTTCTTGTTTTAGCTTGGCTTCAGCTGTCGCCTTTTTCGCATTCTCCCATGCATTGATCTTTGCGAGGACCTTATTGAACCTATGTTTATATATGTGGATCATCATCAAGACCGAGACCAATTAAAAAGATATACATACGATAATCATCATTGAGACAGATACCAATGAGAAAGATATGTCATATTATAATCATCATCAAGACAGATACTAATCAGAAGGATATATATAGTCTTCACACTTATACATTTCGATTTATTAATCTAGCACTATAACGAGGTAATTATAGCACTATAACATGCATGATTAGATTATATAAGACAGTATAGATCAATGGCCAGATTATAGAAAATTTACTTGTTGATCGATTTGGACTTCTCGTTATCTTCCCATGCCCGGATGTGCGAGAGGGTCCGTTCGTGGTTAACTTTGGCCAGAGCTTCATCTACTTACGCAACATTAATAGGAAAACTTAGGAAAACAGGTATCATCAGAGAGTTAATCGGATGATGATGAATTATTATTAGAAGAGCAGGACGTGGTCATAGCCGACATAAAATAAGCTGATCAGAAAGATCAATCAGAGAGGCTAATTATTTCTAGATTAGATTAGAGCAATGAATTATCAAGTATGGTCATAACCGACATATAATAAGCTCATCAGAAAGATTAATCAGAGAGGCTAATTATTTCTAGATTAGATTAGAGCAATGAATTATCAAGTAACATGTATTCTAATTACATCAGCCCTAAGGTTAATACGGAAATCACTTGTGAATATCTGATCGGGAGATGTTTGATCGCATGTGAGATGGATAATTAGTGTGGATTTGTGATTTATATATACCTCTGTCTTGAGATCCGGGTGCTAAATCGGATCCATGATGATGATGCACCGCCGGTGGCGCAGGAGGCTCGTGGGAGCTCAGGCTCGTAACGCCTGCAGGATTGATGGCCGGCTCCGCCTCAGGGTGCGGCACTACTACTGACGCGGCCGGATATGGCTCCGCCTCTGCACACACACCATCAAATCCGACCAGTTATATGCCACCGCCACTCGTGATCACCATATCACCACAGTCTACCCGCAATCTGGTGTAGCATGTGAGATCAGATCGTGCGATACGGGCAGTCTGATGAAATTTGTGCATAGCGCATGAGCAGAATCACCTGCAGCGGCAATCGTGGTGGGAACAATGGTCTTGTCTGCTTCCGCTGGTGGTGCCGCCGGCGCCGGCGCCGCTGCCGATGGGGAATAGTTAATCACATGCTCCTGCTGCTCTGCAGCTTCGACGGTTTGCGCCATGGATTATTGACAGGCCGGAAGCAGCCGAAACGGAGCTCGATTGGAAGAACAATCGAAGAAGAAGAAGAAGGAAGGAAGAGGAAGGAAGGAAGGAAGGAGAAGGCGCAGAAGAAAAAGAGAAGACGACGGAAGATGGAGATGGAGATGGTGAGCTGTCAGAGCTTCCAAACAGAGACAGATCGCTACAGAGAGATGCGCAGAAGACAAAGATGCAAATTCTGATGAGCCCTTTTGAGCTGGCCTGCCACGTGGCGCGCTCCGGCCCGCATACGTGTGGGCCGTATACACCCCACATGCAACCGTATTTGTACGAATGCGTACGCGTACCAATCCGTATACGCTTTCATGCATATATACGTATGTATGTACGTACGCTACGTTTTATACATGTCTATCCGTGTCCCGTAGCTCCAGCTCGCGCCCCCCCCCATCCGATCGATCATCTGGCGGGCCACAACCTTTTTCGGCCAAGAGCTGCTTCGCCTTTCGGATATAATTTGTGCGTTTCTTGCTTGCCTTGCCAGCTTGCTGGCAAATCTCCGTATAATCTGACCTCAATCCGATCACGTCTGCTTCACATGAATCTATCTGTAATGGAGAAGAACTGGGACCGGCAGGGTTAGCTAGCAGGTCGATCATGACTGACATCTTTGAAAGACAACAGTCTATGTTCTGAGTATGCATACAGGCTCTTGCAGAAGTCATTACCATGCAAGTGAGTTTTTATTATGTATTTATGTATGAGTGTGTCATGGAATCGAGTGTGGAGTTAGTGAGATCTTAGAATGCATTGGATGAATTTTTAACTATCTACGCAAAGTTTGGCTGACGACGATTGACATACCCGACATCCTTCAAAGAAGAGGGAGAATATGCATGACCAAATGAACAGCTAGGGTGACACTAGAAAAAAGCCGATGTTTGTATGAATGAGTTGGAGCTGCCTCCCTGTCAATTCTCCAGGTCATCTTCAACCAGACTGCTTTGGGGCATATAAATAACATGATCGGCCGCGATCGTAATCGACCACTTTAAGCATTACTTCGTACATTAACATCAACAAATATATGAAAACATTGTGCTTTTGTAAAGCTACCACATCTAGTGGGGTCCCTGCAAATCTTGGAAGGGAGCTGAATTGAACCGAACCAAACCAAAGCTTACATTTAAAGCTTTATAAAATACTACTAGACCCATTGCAAACCCCCCTCCAAGACCATTTTAAGTGTCCTTCCGCAACCTAACAACGTAAATCAAAGAAGCATATGATATAGTCTCATGTAATGGCTTCAGATGAACTTGACTTACCAAGAGTTGGGTAAGTCATTCCGACTTTAAGAAATGACATGGTTTTCGCACATGATTAACTCGTGGGTGTTTGGAGGGAGGGAAGGTTGGTGAGTGACATAAACCTAACACCAACACCCAAGAAATGTGTCACCATTATTATACTTCTTCTATTTGCGATCATTCTGACAAGGTTAAGAGACCTTTGAATTTGAACTATCGTAAGCTATAGGCAATGTGTAACCTATGAATTAGCTTTAAACTCCCAACATCGCGAAATGCAAAGCCCATCAGAGTACATGACTCTTGTGTTATTAGAATCGACTTCCAGCCACAAACACAGACCTGCCTCACCATAGAGCTCTAGTCCCCGGGGACTTATCAGATTAGATTTTTCGTATGGCAAGGTGATGTCATGGTAATCCAACTTATTACATTATGATAACCATACATGATGTCTACCTTTAAGAAACTTTGTTCTCCTTAATGCAGAATTTATATGGTGGCATATGTAATTTGGATGACGTGACTTGATTACTCATATTCCAAGTAATTATCACCAAATGTATAGTCCAAGTATGGATTCACCAGCAATAGCTAGAAAGTTCAACACATCCACCAATGAATTTAACTAGTTATTTTACACTACTCAAGGTTAGATTTACCTAGTTTAGTTGGAACTAAAATCACACGTATCCAAATTGTAGTTCTGATTGTCAATGGTGTTATGGTTATGAGGGAAACAATAGAGGGATGTTAATATGACAAGATAAAACACTGGCAGATTTGTGTCTAGAAATCCATCTGCTAAGAAAATTGATTTATTTGATCAGTTTGCCAAAGGAACTTCTAGCGATTCTCCATCTGCTTAGTGGTTCAACAATGTACTAATAATAGGGCACTCAAAACTATTGAAGTATTTGAACAAGATACACTCGGTAACTCAAAGATCTAAAGGAAGTTGAAAGCAAAATGATTTTTACTCATCCAATGGAGATTACATTGTTATTAGTGTTTGTAGAGACCAATTTGGGTGCCCCAAACTAGATTTTGATTTGATGAGTGTAAACAAGGTGAAAATCCTAGAATATTTTTCTCTAAGCATCAAATTTGCTGCAAAATTACCGGAAAATGTTTTTCCCCAACTCATCAAATTTAAAACACATTTGTCACAACCATGTTGTAACTTTGTAACATTATTTGACATAATCAAATGATCTAACCAATTGTGATATGATTGATAATTTGTATAAATAACATTTCTTATATTGAAATCGGTGTAGCCCAAATTAGGAAGGTTACTAACTAGGGACCAAGAGGTCATGAGTTTCAACCTCTACATTCCGTGGAGGTATCTAGAGATATTAAAGTCAAAAGTGCAAGTAGTTTAAAAGTTCAGAAATGTTATGGTAACATTCAAATTGTAGTTCTGATAGTAGAGAAGTAACATGACTACTAGGGTAAGTTGATTATGAAAAAAAACAAAAACACGGTTTTTATAAATCTAGAATGTTTTATAACTTTCTAGGAGTTACTTTTATGTTCTCCATCTATAGATGAATATGCATGTCTATATCCATATACAAATGAATTACATATCTATACCCACACTCACATGAAAATGTCTGTATCTATCTATAGATGAATATGCATCTTAGCATACATATATACTTGGATATACATGTGTGTATACATATATAAATGAATATCCATGTGCGAATAAATATATAGATGATTAGGCATGCATGTATGTGTATAGAAATGAATATTCAAGTGTGTATCCATGCACAATATACATCACACATGTACATATACACATGAATATGCATGTGTGAATGAATATATAGATGAAAATACATGTGTGTACGCATATACATATGAACATGAATGTGTGTATGCATATACAGATCAATATGCATCACATATGTACATATACACATGAATATGCATGTCTGTATACATATATAGATGAATATGAATGTGTGCATGCATATACTGGTGATATATGCATGTGTTTATACACATATGGATGAATACGCATGCATGTATCATAGAAATATTCATGTGTGTATGTATGCATAGTATGTATCAAAGATGTACATATACACACAAATATGCATGTATGCCTTTATAATATATAGATGAATATGCATATATCTATCTATATACAAATTAAAATGCATGTATGCATGTATATATAGTTCAATATGCATGTGTGTAAGTATTCAAATGAACATGAATGTATATATACATAATATGCATATGAATAAAGATACATCCATATACATAGATAGATTTAAATGCTTGTAGGCTTGCTTATACAAATGAATATGCATGTATATATACATTATATATATATATATATATATATACATGTATGTATGTATATTATATGTTAGTTTATTTGTAAAACCACATGTATTATGTATCCATATACAGATGACTAAATATGTACAAGAGGAGACAAAGAAGTAAGAAGTAAGAAGTAAAAATATCTCACATGATTAGCCTCAGACATGCATCCTGTATAAATAGAAATGTACGGGTTTGAGCTCCTTATTGATCGTGTGAGCTTTCACGCTCTCAGCTTATAAAATGATAAAGTTGTTTAAGATGTATATGCTCTCAAAATTGAGAACAAAAAGACAAATATAAAAATATAAAAATAAATAAAAGGTATTTAAAAAAATAGAAATGAAATTATTTCCATAATTTGTAATTTTTAAAATATTTTAATCATTTTTGTTTGGTCGCATCAAATATGGAGCGAGTTTATATGGCTACTGCGTCAAGAATGCGTGGTAACTTAAGAAAATATGTGGTAAATACGTAATAAATATGTGGCAAATATGTAGTAAAACATGGTAAATAGGCAGTAAATACGAAAATATACGATAAATATGTGGTAAATACGCAACAATAGTCCCGATTAATGTGCAGCAAAAGTCGCATCTATTTTACATCGATAAGCACTTTCAATAGGCCAATACCTTCTAATGTATTCAAGTTATTACCTTGACACAGGGTTAATGATAACTTATAGGATTGGTTTGGGTGTTGCCTCTAATGGAGCAGGGTTAAAATATTTGTGCTTGGATGCACAGTTAAGTAATTATTAACCCCAAAATGTTTTGAATTGTAGAGTGCCAAAGTAACTTAATGCAAGGTTAATGATAACTTACAAGTTGGTAGAATATTGGTGCATGAAGGTTAAGTAATTACCAACCTAATGCTCGTAGGGTTACTGAGTACTTAAACCTTATTTTATATGAAGACTACATAACCAAAATATCTTGATGCAAGGTTATTAATAACATATAGGGTTAGGAGCACACGTCTCTAATGTAGCCAGATTAAAACAAGGTCTACACGTGGATAGAAAGTTAATTATAACTAATTTGACGTGCACTAGGTTACTGAGTATTTAACCTTGCAACAAATTTTATTCTCTAATTATTCGACAACTTAAATCATTTATTTAAATATTTGAATTTTTTTTTGAGCCATTCAATTCCTAAATCACTTCCAGCCCCTCTATTTAATAATCTTCTACAATTAGACGCAGTAGGTTACAACCTTAAATTCTCCTATTAAATGTTACTTATAAAAATATTGTTTTGAAGAGAGTGATTTCTTAATTTATATATTTTTATTAAAAAACTTATTTACTTCACAACACACTTAGTCATCCTTCTTTATCATGGCTGTTTCATGTTTTACTCTTGTTGAATATCGCACATGGTCACTCACACAACTCATCCCTCATTCATGTTTCATTCCTTGTAAGGACTACACATATTCGCTCCTCCATTACTCACAATAGGATAAAATCCCAAAAGTATTTAATTCTCTTGCATGGGATTCATTTTAGATTCTAAAAGTCATTTATTAGGTTCCCATTAAATACCTTAACTTACTTTGAATGGTCAAGCTAAGAATCTATGAAAGAAATTCTAGATTAATACTTATCAACTTCAACTATATAGAACAAAGTACCAATAAAAGACAACCTATAATGGACAAACTAATTGTCTAATACCAAATGTACTACAAGATTGTGTATATGTTGAACAATATCGAGTATGAAACTATCGAAGCTTTCAGTTATCGAAAGGTCTACATAGAATGGAAAATTAAATAGGAGGGAGAGAGAGAGAATAAATATTATGATTAATTATCAAGTAAATAATAAGTACGAGGTACCATATTACATTCTTAGTTATATACTACTCAAACTTGAGAAAATATCATTTTTTCTAATTACAAATATAACTTGTCCAAAAGGGACAATATAAATACATCCATTATTTAACTATATTTGATATGCCTTTGACCTATGACAATTCATCATGCCAAGCTTAAGGGGGCGCAAAGAGACCGATAAAGACCATAGAGATGATCCAAAACAGCTAGTCCACCAGGCAACTAAGGATGAATGTTTAGACAAACAATCGAGACATCAAAACCAATATATTAATCAAGATAGGAATGAGCTAGTAGCCAAGAGCTAATTGTCAAATTAATCGAGGAGATCAGTCTAAGAGCTAAGAATCAAGCTTAGATTAGTTGTGGAATAAAAATGAATATATCTAAAATTAATAATCAAGGACATATACTAATTAGTGGAGGACTCATGTTTGAGTTTGGGGAGTATGGAAAAAGAATATTGAACCATAATCACCAGTAATGACATAACAAATTAGGAAAAACTAGTTAAACCAAGTTTACATATCATCATTCACCTTCCATACTTATTGGTTATTCTAGATATCATCATTTTATGGTCTGAAGAATCCTTTAGGTCAATGCTTTGATTAATAAATATAAGGTACTTTCTTTTCTTTTTCTTCCTCAATAATATATAGCTATTGAATTCATTCTCTCTTCCCCTCTCATCAGTTGTTTTCTTTCCTCTCACATGCATACATAACACATCGTTTACACCAAATTTGAATTGTTAAACTGTTGAGCAATAATACAAATATAAATATTACTTAATAAAGTCACATGCAACAATTTAGTTATGAGCATTAATATTGTGGCGTCGGTTGATCTTCCAGCTGAGGAACTGAACAGGCAGCCTAGCGTTAGCACCTGTTAACCTTCTAGCAAGTGAACAGTCAACTTGACCGTTGGACTTCTAGCCGAGCGAGTAAACATTCGGCCCATGTATCCAGTATAAAAGTCAGCCTAGCCAAATGAGGAAAGGGGAGCTCCCTCTTGTATAGGTCCCTCCGACTCTTCTTGCTCTCAGCCCCCTCTTGCCCCAACTACTCTCAGTTAGTTGTCTACCTTACGGTGCCTTAGTCGCACTTGCTCTACGTTGCCCTTGTCCTACATATATCCCCGAGCTGCTCACGTGACACTAATTGGTGAACGTCACATTGGCGGAGATAATGGGCCTCTGCCACTCATGGAGCATGATGACCCCGAAGCTTCCGCCCACGTATCACCTGGCGATGGATCTCCCCAACGACACATGGAGCAACACTCGATGGACTAACTATTCCAAGCGGTTTCCAACATCCTCTTGCAAGTGAACCACACCAACCAAGCTCTACTCAATTTCTTATTGACAGGACCCCATCAACATTGATCCGACCCCAAGGTTCGTCCCAAGTCGTTTTCGGGCTTTCCGTTAGAGGATGTTCTCATGTGGTTGGATCACCTAGAGAACGTCGTTGGATACCACTTTTAGACGGACGATCGCAAGGCCATGGAGGTCAAGACCCTACTTGATAATGTGGTTGCCACATGGTACATCCAACAACCCGATGCAACCAAGAGCAATTGGCAATTACTGAAGGCCGCATTGATACAAAACTTTGCACACCAGAACATCGCGCAAATAATCCTCCGATAGTTAACTAGCTTAAAGCAGCAACCGAGCGAACCGGTGGCCCAGTTTGCTGTCAAGCTCAATCAATTGCTCCTTCGCGCAGATCCTGCCATGTTTGAAGAGATGAAACTTTTTTTCCTCTGGCCACGCCTCCGCCACAACATATCTTGAGGAGTATGAGATCAAGGTCCAGTATCTTTCCATGCTGCCATCCAGATCGCCCAACGCATCGAGGTAGGCACATTCTCCGATTCCAGTACTGTTTTCATTACCGCAATGCCAACACCTCCTCCCCGCCCTCCTCCAGACTCTACACTTGTCCCCATGGATATAGATGTTTAGAACGCGTTGGCAGTGAGACGAGCTTTGCCGGAGAGGGATGCTAATGGTAGGCCTAAATGTTTCTATTGTAACAATTATGGTCACATTAAGA
>JBBBWG010013580.1:0-18541 GCA_037176905.1 Azolla pinnata
CCCGCCGTAGCCGTCGCCGACCGTTCCCCTCATCATCGCCATCATCATCAGCCCGACGCGACGAGCGTCGAGTTAAAGCAGCTCGATGCCGACGGCGACGCAACATCCGTCGGCGGCGGCGGCAGCATCGCGGCAGCTGGGCCTCGGTCCCCGGCCCGCTACGGGCTCTTGTCGCGCGAGTTCGCGCGGCGGCACGCGCGCCACCTGCTCGGCGCGTCCGCCCCGTGGTTCCTCTTCAGCGCCGCCCTGTACAGCCAGACCCTCCTCCAGCGCGACATCTTCTCCGGCATGGGCTGGCTCCCGCGCGCCCCCGCCATGAGCGCGCTCGAGGAGGTGTACAAGCTCGGCCGCGCCCAGCTCCTCCTCGCCCTCTGCTCCACCCTCCCCGGCATCTGGCTCACCATCGCCCTCGTCGACGTCGTCGGCCGCGTCAAGCTCCAGCTCCTCGGCTTCTTCGCCATGACCGCCTTCCTCTTCGGCCTCGCCGCGCCCTACAACACCCTCAAGGCCACGCACGCCTCGCTCGCCCTCTACGCCTTCGCCTTCTTCTTCGCCAACTTCGGCCCCAACCTGACCACCACCATCGTCGCGGCCGAGCTCTTCCCGGCGCGCCTCCGCACCACGTGCTTCGGCATCGCGGCCGCCGCCGGCAAGGCCGGCGCGATCGCCGGCACGTTCGGCTTCCTCTACGCGTCGCAGAGCGACGTCCCCGGCCAACAGGACCCCGGATACCCCAATGGCATCGGCCTCCGCAGCTCGCTCCTCATCCTCGCCGCCGTCAACGCCCTCGGCTTCTTCTTCACGTTCCTCGTCCCCGAGACCAAGCACCGATCCCTCGAGGAGATCAGCGGGGAGATCGCCGATCTTCACAATCCACGTGATGCCGTTGCCAGTGCCGGCCCTTGATCCACAAGACGGGGCGTGTGTTCGATCTTATCGTTCATGTCGACGATCGGGGGGCGTCGTTCGTGTTGGTCATGTTGCTGTTGCATTTACTTATTTGACCAATGGGATCTGTCATTGGTAGACAAGCTTGTGCCAAATTCCAAGACTTGTTTTGTTAGGGCCATATTGTACCACCATCGCTCATACAAGTAAAATGCCTAATCGTATGTATATAGTTAAAATTGAAATCGAAGTTAAACATGTGTCTTGTGAACAATGCCTCATGTGTACGTAGTTGCACAATCAACCAGATATATATCGCATCGCCTACATTATCCGACACGAGATACTCACTACAATAATCATATTCTTATGTAATAATATCCAACTACATGGCAGAGCAAATAATGTCGAGCAAGTAATTCAACCTTTCTTCTTGTTTATTTTACATGTACTTATCTGATGGGAAGTGCGGGTGGGGGGGGGCATTTTACACACAACTGTCTGTT
Source organism: Azolla pinnata (assembly GCA_037176905.1). NCBI lineage: Eukaryota > Viridiplantae > Streptophyta > Polypodiopsida > Salviniales > Salviniaceae > Azolla > Azolla pinnata. Next base: position 1,395 of record JBBBWG010013580.1, read on the forward strand.
GTTTTTGCAGTTCCAAAGTTGAAGAAGAGAGAATCTTAGTATTGCAGCTTGCAAATTAGCACAAAACACCTCCGATAAAATTAGTCATACATCCAGCAATTTTCTATTTGTCCGAGCATCAAGACCACCTTCATGGAAGGTGTGCCATTTGTCCCCAGCAAAAGAAAGTATTGAACCGTTTGAATAGGCCAGCTAGCACTTTATGGGTCCTTTCCCTGCACAGAAAAATTCGGCAACAGACATATTCTAGTTATTGTGAATGACAACATAGAATAGAATAGTATAAACTGACAGATGCCCAAAACACAATTACTCTTAAATCAAGGCACACGATGCAATAGTGAAATTAGATCAAGGCATCAAGTTCAATAGATTCTATCAAAATCATCTAGGATCTTCCAACTCTTTACATCTTAAAGGAAGGGGACTGACACACGACGCATGAACAGAACAATCAAGGGGCACTTCACTTGTAGATCGTCTATTTCAAGGGTGGGATCATTTGCAAAATATACGTACAATTCACTTTTGTGCAAAGGATTAATCCATTCAAAGCGCTCTATAGAAGAGATCCTAAGTTACCTCCTAATATGATCGATTACAACCTCCTCCTGAATCCAAGAATCCTAAGTTCCTGAAAATGCAAGCTTTAATTGGGCGGACCGATAGTTATAAAATGGATGCAAGCAGTATTGGCTACTTAATTTATAATGTATATGGTTTTCACTGCAATTGTCTATTGTGTGTGTACTTCAGGCTTGATGAGTGTACAAACTATGAGAATGATTAACTTTGCTTGGCGGCAAGGGTCAAGTGTCTTCATATGTCAGACTGGTATCGGTCACCATGTCGACATGTCATATGATGTCATCGTCACCACTAATGTACAGGCATAACCTTAGGAACCAATTTATAAGGTTAATTTGATTGGTTTAAAGGTAAGATAAGTGGGAAACCAGTTATCTTAGGGTGTGGACAAACCTATTTAGTTGGTTAGTAGGCTGGTGTACACGCACCTAGTAGTCAGGGAGTCCCTAGAGTTTGACCTATGTAAAGGGGACTAGCCATCTACTTTTATTACGACATCCTAAAATGCTTTGAAAACTTTTTTCGTGAGGCTAGGCTCTGTGGTCATTGGATCCATACTTGTCAGCATTCGAGATATATCAGCGGTAATCACTTATGGTGTGAGACACAGGTAATGTGACAGGCAAAGCTCGTAGACAACAATGGACTCAAAAGCCGACAATTTGACAAGAAGAAAACAATATGAGAAGAATAAGACTAGAAAGTCTACTACTAGAAACTTCATGTACACAAGTGTCGAAGACTAGTGTTAAACAATAATGATTAAGTAATGAGGGTGAGATCCCCTTATATAGTGTAATCTAGCTCACACATGCCTGCCGCTTGGCATGCATGCATACATGCCACCTGGTGGTCATATGTGAGCTTGAAAGACGACGACAAGCTAGTTAACAACTTTTAGAATATTATGTTAGTATTATATAACCAATGATATCTATATTTTGATAATAATATAAATTATAAAAAATAAGATAATATAATAATTGATAATAATATTCTTTATTTTGAGGGTTTTGAGTTCAAAACTCGAACAATTAGGTAGTGAGTTTTGTATTTCCATGACACTATCCACTCCTTTGACAACGCGTTCCACGAATAGCACTATTATAGCTAGTTTTTGGTTTTTTGGATATCAATGGTAAAAATCTTCAATGATTTTTTGGGGCATTAATGAGATTTTCTGTGGTTTCCCATGTCCGATCATTGGGGGATCAATAGCCTGACCAATCCACCCAATAATATAATTTGTTGCACATGAATTTGGAGTCTATGATATCTTCGAGTTCATAGTCAGATCTATCAAGAAGTTGTAATGGTGGTTAGGGTGGAACAATTCGGTCAGGAATGAAACTAGTTACACATGATTCGAAAATAATAAAATGTGAAAGACTGGATGAAGACACATACGAGAAAGGAGGTCAAGGCAGAAAGCAACATCATTGACCTGACTAGATATGACAAAAGGTCCCACACATTTAAAATCTAACTTGCCACACGGGTTGAGTCTTTATATTACGTCGTAATAGCCATACATGATCTCCAATTCTAAATTGTCGTTCCACTTGTGAGGAGTCAAGAGGATGTTTATCTGCTGTCTTCTTATACGCATTGTATGTCTTAAAGATGATATAGATGGTTTTCAACATCGAGGTTTCTAGAAATTTTTCGAGACTTGATCGACCAACAAGGATGAATATACCTTGTGTTTACAGAAAATGGAGAATATCTTGTAAAAGAGTGGACTATGGTGTTGTATGAGAAATCCGTAAGATGCAAAAAATTAACCCAGTCATCTTGTTCGTAATTGATGAAACAACAAAGATATTGCTCCAAAGTTTGATTGGTATGCTTCGTTTGACCATTAATTTTGGAATAACAACTAGATGACAAGTTACAGGGGATTCCAAGAAACTTGAATAAATATTTCTAGAACATCAAAATGAATTGTGGACCATAATCTCATCTGAGAAACCATGTAATCCAAAACTTTTCTCATTGTCTCTTGACTAGTTATACTAGACTTTGTCCAAGGAATGAAATGTGCCATTTTAGAATACTTGTCTACTATTGTCAGAATAACATCAAAACCCTTTGATAATGAGAGATTAATAACTAAATTCAAGGAGATGGACTTCTATGGACCTTCAATTATCGTGAATGGGTGTAACAATCCATATATAGGGGCAATGTCGAGGTATCTAGTTGCAGGTACGAATATAGTCCTTGATATAGTTGCAAAGATCTAGCCACCAATAGTTTCAACTCACCAATTCGAATAACTTGTGGACTCTATAATGTGCTGCCATTGGTGAATCGTGATAGTCTTATAACAATTGAAGTCGCAATAAGTTATTTGGAATGTATAATTTGTAGAACAAGATTGGTGGCCGATCGTGAATAGGATGTATAACCTTGCACAATATGATTCCAAAAGGCTCAAATCGAATGGGGTTTCAAAGACATGAAATTTCATTACTTGTAAGCGATTAGGACCCAACAAAACTTAGTTTGGGTGGTCAACTACATGCTCTCCTGAACATGGCGCTAGATAAGATCTTCGTGACAAAACATCTATCTTTCCTTGTTGGCGATATGTGATGAGGAAATCGGTGTGTGTAAGAAATTGAAAATAACTTAAGACTTGAGTTGTTTGAAAATACGTGAGTTTCTTGTGATCATTATAGATAATAGTCTGGTGAGGAGAACCTTCTAAAAGATGATGTCACTATTCGAATGAATCAATAAAAGCCAAAAGCTCTTTATCATATATCTCATAATGAATTTCAATGGCTTTAAACTTACGTGAATGAAATGAAACCGGACGTAGTTTCCCATTATATACACTTTGCAAGATACTTTCGGGCGCAAAATGAGAGTGTTAGCCCTTTACAATGGAAGACCAAGATTATCTAAAGATGTGGGCGAATAGAAAACCAATCGTAATCGTATAAAGTAATAGAATCACGCTATTTAAGTTCAACTAGTGCACCGTACTAGTTCATACAAAAGACATGATAAAACAAGATAACAAAAGGCACAACTGCACAAAGATAATTTTAATTCTTGACTTATACAAATTCCCGATCTATTTACAAGAAGCCTCTTTGGCTTTATTTACAAAGAAGCCTCCTTGACTTATACAATTATGGATTACACCGTAATTTTACGGATAACACTATCGCATGCTCGTGAAATTTTCATCATTCATTCAAACAAAATAAAATTTTCGAAAATTTACAAGACTAAATATTCAGTCCGCATTCATCACACCAAAAAATGGATAGTTCGGCGACATCCTCCGCATCCTCCTCAGCATCCTCTGCTTCCGCTCCTTGACCAGCCGATACGATCACTTCATTTACGGCTTGCATATCCTGATGAAGGCTCCAAACAATGCCTTCATGCTGACCTAACAAATCTTTGACCTTTTCGTGGTGCTTGACAGCAATCCACATAAAATCCATTGTTAGGTTCTACTGCATGACTTCACAGTTAGCCTTATTAAACTTCTAAAAGTCCGATCCCTGAAGTTCCCGGTTGGCTTTGTCTATACTAACTACTTGCAGCTTGGCAGCTTGTATAACCCATTCATTAAATGCATTAGTCATAACCACTTGAATCTCGATCATAGTTTGCATCTAGATCTTTTTGACTATCCTCTTTGAGTTGGCATGAGTGAGGTACGTCTTTTTCCCAAGCTATTCCATTAGTCACTCGTTTTCCTTCCACACTTCTGTATTCTAGGGTCTAGATTTTCGTGACGCTTCCAATGAGACCTGGAGTTTTGACTTGAGCGGATCAGTTAATTCTGAAATGGTTGTGCCCGACGCATCGCCTTTTCATTCTCTGGTCATAAATCCGTGCTTTTATGGTCAAGCTCTCCATGTTGGCTTTGAAACTGCTATTGTCTCTTGCTTTACTTTCCATGTCTGCCGTCAAATGGGTCTGAATCCGTTTCCACTTGACTTGCTTGTTCTAATGTTCTTCCTTGAGGGTTCGGATAGCTTCATGTGAATTTGTGCTTTAGATTCTGCCTCTTCCGCATCGTGCGTTGTCACGCCAAGTTATCATTCCAACGCTTGATGTTCTCTTGGGCCTCCGCTACTGTAATACAGAATTGTTCGACTTCATTATGGGCCTTGCTCTTAGCCTTCAGCTCCATCCATAACTTAACCAATTGCGTTTCTCTTTCCTCCTACAACTGTTCCCGTTGACCACGAGTTTCGTTTGCAACAAGTCCTCGAAGTTTCAGACTTGTTTTTTCCATTTCGCCACATCGCGCTCAATGGTTGCCACCATCCAAGCCTCTATCCGTTCCCTCCATTCACACATCGTCTCCACCGTTTTCTCCACCATCCTTAGGATTTTGTCTCGCTCGGAAAACAGAGGACGGAAATTCGTCCTTGGTCCCGCTTGACTAGTCGGCTCCGTATGTCCGGTTGCTGCTGTACTATCTAGGGATGAAACTGGGCTGACTGGGGCGATGATGGTCCGGTTTGTGTCCTCGTGAGGGGAGTCGTTTATTCGACGAGCACCAGATCTGCCATTCCTGTTGGTTCAGCTTGGAGAAGTGGGAATGATGGCGCTACATCGTTGGCCTCAAGCATTGGTGCGACGACCATCTCCACGACTGGCTCCATGATGTCGGCTATCAGCTGCACCTCATCCGTATTAACTACGGTTGGTTCGTTTTGTACATCGATTGTTTTCATGACAAAATTTGCGCTATTCTCCATGCAATGTATAGTTGCCGCAATAACTCTATTGATCGTACTGCCCAACCTTCCTTCTACATTCGTGGCATTCACTGGTGATGTAGAGCCTAATGTTTTTAGCCGTAAAATGATACGGCCTATGCTCCTTAGCTGCTTTCTTCTTCCTTCGCCACACCTTTTGTGACTTTTCCGGTTGCACCAACACATTTGCTGCCGAATATAGGATGTTCTCTTATTCGACGAAAACCATAATATCGACGTTTGGATCCGCAGCAGTTGTGTCTTCTATGATTTGTGGTGTGCCGGTGTCCCACTCCTTAGGTACGATTGAAATCCATTCCCTAATATCTTACGTTCAGATCCGAAATTCTGATGCCTTGACATCGACCGTATTCCAGTATGGCCAGACCTGTTTGTGTTGAGGAAATGAGGGAGAGAAAGGGAGTGAAAGAATGAGAGAACAAGAGAGAAATTAAGAAGGATGAGGAGTTTATAAGAGTAAAAGGTAGAGTAGATGACACAAAAGAAGACACCAAATTTTTAACGTGAAAACCTCTCAAAAGGAGAAAAAAAAACCACGGGACAAACTCCAAAACTCTTCCACTATCAAATGAATAAACGATACAACAAAGAAACTTAGAGTGTACTTACAAACACTCTAACATGGGTAACACAAAGTAAGAACAACAAAATACCTCACAACCATAAGAGATGTTTAGGATGGTGATGGTTGCGGTGCCGCCTCCTTGCCACGAGATGAGGAGTAGAAGAGGGGTATGTGAAAAAGAGTATGATACGAAAGGTATGGGTGTCTCAAGGAGTGTGTCCTCCCCTTTCACAATGGAGCCTTTTTATACACAAAAGGCTCCCTCTCATTTTCTAGGGTTTGCTCCTTTAAAATGAAAGGAACATTTTACACCTAAGGTAAAAGGTGGCCTTTGGTGCCACGTAACTTGTGTGCTCTTTCCACACACACAAGAGCCACCTAACTTGTGGGCCCTAACTTGTGTGCCCTTTCCACACAATACACACACACACCCACACACACTCACACTCACACTCACACACATATACAAACTACATGTGGTTAGAACACTCAACAATCTCTCCCTCTAGCCACATTAAGGGAGAATGTTCTCAAAAAAAAATTTAATTTGGCCGATCCATCATGGCTAGCTTGGTACACAGTTCAAGCTTGTCTGGTGGAACCGCCTTGGTCACCATGTCGACTGCATTATCATCCATGTGAATTTTCTTTAGTTGTAACATTTGTTCTTCAATTGCTAATCGTAGCCAATGGTATCTAACAGCAATGTGCTTTGTCCGTGAATGGTACATTGAGTTCTTGCTTAGGTCCATTCCACTTTGGCTATCACAAAAAATCACATAGTTTAGTTTATTTAGTCCTAATTCCAAAAGAAAGCTTTTAAACCAAACCATCTCTTTGCCAGCTTCGGTTGCTGCAATATATTCGACTTCGATGGTAGACAAAGCAACACATTTTTGTAGCTTGGATTGCCATGATATGGCTCCCCCTGCAAATGTAAATAGAAAGCCTGAAGTAGATCTTCGATCATCAAGATTACCAGCCATATCTGCATTTGCAGAATCTTCAAGGATTGGTTGAGAGTTACCAAAACACTAATAGAGTGTTGATGTCCCTCTCAAATATCGTAGGATCCACTTCACAGCATCCCAATGGGGCTTTCCAGGATTAATTTAATCATTAATAGCATGTATCCACTTTTCTTTATCTTTATGACTTAACACATCAAGAAAACTTTCGGGTTCCCTATCCTCATTAAACAATATATAGGTAGAACTAGGATACCTCACCGATGGATGACGTTCTCCAGTCGATCTTCTAACTTGTTGATTTGACTCTTCTTCTAAAGACGTATGTTCCCCCTGCTCAAGACTTATTTCTGGTATACTAACATTGTCATTAACATCAACTTCATTATCAACAATTATTTGCTCTATATCAACATCTTCATGTTGATCTTGTTCTTGAGCAATATCACATTGAGTAACTTTCCTAATCATGGGAATCGCGTCTAGATCTATTCGGTGATCATCTATTGAAGAACTAGATTTCTCTACCTTATCAATGTTCTAAATAGTTTGATCCTCAACAAATATTACATCTCTACTACGAATAAGTTTCTTTGCAATTGGGTCATAACATCTATAATCAAATTCATCATGACCATAGCCAACAAAAATACATGGTTTCGACTTATTGTTAAGCTTTGACCTTTCATCTTTAGGTACATGCACAAAACATTTACATCCAAACACACGTAAATGATCACAAGACACATCCCTACCATACCAAACTTTATTGGGAACATCCCCTTCTAATGAACTATTGGTGTTAAGTTAATAACATGTGCAACGATATCTAGAGCCTCACCCCAAAATGATTGGGCAACTTGGCATCGGAAAGTAAAGATCGAACTCTTTCTATTAGGGTTCTATTTATCCTTTCTGCTAACCTAGTCAATTGTGGAGTTTTTGGAGGTGTCATTTGATGTTTTATACCATGCATTTTACAATATGCATCAAATGACCCACAATATTTCACATCATTATCGGATCGAATGCACTTTAATTTCTTTCCGGTTTCTTTTTTAATAGAAACATGAAATTCTTTGAATGCATTAAACACTTCATCTTTTGTTTTTAAAATTCGAACCCAAAGCTTTATATTAAAAGTCACAAAATATAATGCACCACTTATATTTGATCTTACTTTTAACGGACCACAAACATCCGAATGTACTAACTCAAGCACATCATTCTTTCTTGAACTACCATGACATTTAAAAGAAACCATAGTTTGCTTTCTCGCCAAGCAATGCTCACACGCATCCATTTTTTCATCTTTCAATCCCGAAAGCAAGTTCCATTTTTCTTAAACAATCAAGTCCTTTTTCACTAATGTGGGACAACCTCTTATGCCATAGTTCACAAGCATTTACACTTTTGATTGTATTCGCAAAACTCGTGTAAATAGAAGCTTGTAAAACATATAAATTGCAAGATTTCTTACCTCGAGCCACAATTAAAGAGCTTTTAGTGAGCTTCCATTGGCCCTCATTGAAAACATTGCAATAACCATAATCATCTAGCTTACCTGTAGAAAATCAAGTTTAAACGAATATCGAGTGCATGTCTTACTTCCTTGAGAATGAGTTTCATTCCGGTGCTTGTCTCTAAGCATATGGTGCCAATGCCCACTTCATTGGATATTCCCTCATTTCCCATTTTCAAGACTCCAAAATCACCCGATACATATGATGTGAAAAACTCCCTTCTTGATGTAACATGAAATGATGCACCACTTTCAACTACCCAACTAGTTTCATGATGAGCAAAATTTACCATATTATCATCACAAACAACAAGTAAATCATGTGAAATAGAGTATTAACATAATTAATACTATCAACTTCACCATTTTTGTTATTCTTACCATTTCCACCCGACTTATTTTCTCTTTTCCACTTAAAACAATACTTTTTTATGTGTCCCATTTTCTCACAAAAATGACATTCTAAATCCTTATACCTTGGCTTTGATTTGCTTCTACTTTGTCCCCTATTGCTTTGATCTTGGCCTCTATATTTGTTCTTTCCCTTATGCTCAAAAATCAAAGCATTAGAGTGTGAAGAAACACCTTGCGTCTTTCGTCGCATCTCTTCATTTAAAACATCACTTTTCACATATTAATTGGTTACCTTTCCTTTTGGAGCGGCATTAGTTAAAGAGACTCTAAATGTTTCCCATGAGCCGGGAAGGGTGTTAAGCAACCACAAAGCAAGGATTTCATCATCAAATTTAACACCCATACCGGACAATTGATCAAAACATCTTTCAAAATCGTTTAAATGATTTGAAATAGAGTTATTTTCTTTATATGTCAAATGCATTACTTGTTTAAGCAAAAAGAACTTATTATTTCCGATATTTGAAGCATATAGAGTTTCAAGTTTAATCCATAGCTCTTTAGCGTTAATTTCACTAGCAATATGGTTTAAAACATTATCTTCTACCCATTGTCTAATGAAACTGCCTACTTTAACATTTTCAAAAGTCCAATCATCGGTAGACATATCATTCGATTTCGTTCCAAACACGGGTACGTATAGATTTTTTATGTAAAGCAAATATTTCATCTTCCCTTTCCATTTATGGTACTTCGTGCCATCGAGACAAACCATTTTACATAGGTTTGCTTCCATTTGGCTCTGATACCACTTGTTGAGGAAATAAGGGAGAGAAAGGGAGAGAAAAAATGAGAGAACAAGAGAGATATTAAGAAGGATGAGGAGCTTATAAGAGTAAAAGGTAGAGTAGATGACACAAAGGAAGACAACAAATTTTTAACGTGAAAACCTCTTAAAAGGAGAGGAAAAAACCACGGGACAAGCTCCAAAATTCTTTCACTATCAAATGAATAAACAATACAACAAAGAAAGTTAGATTGTACTTATAAACACTCTAACATGGGTAACACAAAGTAAAAACAACAAAATACCTCACAACCATAAGAGATGTTGAGGATGGTGATATTTGCGGTGACGTGTCCTTGCCACGAGATGTGGAGTAGAAGTGGAGCTACCTCCTCCATAGAGAGTCCCCAAGAGGGGTATGTGAAAAAGAGTATGATACGAAGGGTATGGGTGTCTCACTCAAGGAGTGTGTCCTCCCCCTTCACAATGGAGCCTTTTTATACACAAAAGGCTCCCTCTCATTTTCTAGGGTTTGCTCCTTTCAAATGAAAGGAACATTTCATACCTAAAGTAAAAGGTGGCCTTTGGTGCCACGTAACTTGTCTGCTCTTTCCACACACACAAGAGCCACCTAACTTGTGGGCCCTAACTTGTGTGCTCTTTCCACACATAATACACACACACTCACACTCACAGATATACAAACTACATGTGGCTAGAACACTCAACAGTTTGCTCAACTATTACGGCTAGTTTGGGGCCAACACGTAGTTCTTTTGGCAGCTTTGGGTTCTACTTCGATTACAGTTGGTCCTGCTCCTTCTAAAGAACCAGTCCGTAATGTTGTTTGCTCGGGGGTTCTAGAGACGGAAAAATGTACGACCGGAAGCGTAACTAATTTCCACTTCCTCCAACTAGGGTCGTCATAACCACTTTGCAGCGCTTCTTCCAGTGTCTCCGCCTCCAGAAGTTGGTTGAAGATATAGACCGATGTGGATGTACCCAGTTCTGGTACGGGTCGGACCATCTGCTGTTGTGGTGTCTTCGATGCGACCTTGCGATTATTCAGCCAACTGCGTGATTATTCGGCCAATTGCCTCCTTTCTGTATGCTAGAAGGTGGTAAGTAGAACATCGCCAGCCAGTATGGAATAACCATGACATACTTGTTCCACGTCACTATAACTTCACGGATTAGGGGCTCCCACATGATTACGGCCCAATCCATCTTCCGATCCTCCCATTAAGCGATCAACGCGCTTTGGAGACCTAATACACGTTTTGTTACAGCAATGCCCAGTTCGCGAAGAATCCGACAAATTCTTTAAAAACATCGTACATACTACCCTAGGTATGGAACGATTCCCTGTCTATGAGAACTCGTTGTAGTAACTTGAGAGGTGGTTGACATCGTATGCACCCACCTACTTTTGATAGCTTTTATAAAATTAGGTTTTATAAAAAAATTAAGGCTTTACCGAGAGATAGCTTGGATCAGAAAATTAGGGCTAGTATGACCCCTCCCTAGATTTGCATGTCTAACTCTATGTTATCTCTACTTGCATGAAAAACTCCAGTTTGCATCTCCAACTCAGTTGCATATATCTCACATGATATTTACTTTAGTTGTGTGGCCTCCACGTCCAATTATGGCCAAGTGCAAAACGCATCCAATCATAAATATTAAGATGCATTTGGAAGCTCTTGAAAACCTTCATTTCCTTATTTTATATCGTGTGTGAATAAGCACACAATACCATTTCCTCCAAAGTGACTCGATTGGTTTGACAAATTCTATAATTTGTTTTATACTTGTACGACTAGTTAGGAGGCATGGCGCTTAGTCTCCTCTGCATTTGTACTATAGATTAATCTGAAAATTAGTACTTTTTTATAAGTGCCCTAACTAGAAATTAAAGAGTTTATACGAATCGTGACCATAACTCTCTGAATCTCCACGAAAAATCTTTTTTTTTTTCGCACCTTAACTCCACATCGTATATATTTATTTATGGAAAGCCACCATGAAAAAGACTTTTCGACCATTATTGCGACGTGTTCTCGCACCAAAATCAGTTATCTAGGTTGGCACATCGCCACGAAAAAGTAATGATTATTTACCATTTAGTGATGATTCTCACAAATATGACAATACGAAGATTTATTTTCCTTTTTATGAAATGTCCACAAGTTGAGCCTTTATACGGAACATTATGATTGCCTTGACATCCGCTAGTTCTTTTTCTAGTTCTTCTAATGTAATACAGTGTACCTTAAATTCTCGAAATATAAACATAATAACAAAATCTCTGCAAATGTCACCGTATCTATTTTCGAATTGTTACGAATACCTTCCATAATCTTTCAATCCAGGGATTTGTCCCAAAATTCTTTGACAATGGCCCATGTCCTTTCGAGTCGATAACCCGAACTCTTCACAATACGTACTAGTACGATTTTCAAAGCTTTTAACATGCCTTCCCATGATCGTTATGACTTCTTGTTTCTTCTTTTCTATATTCGAAAAATTCTATACCAAATGAAATTACAATTCGGATTTCGTCGACTTTGACTCATGTCTATCTGATTCGTCGTATATACTGTCATACTCAACCTGATATGATCGTTGGGCTTCCTTCCATATTTCTACGGAAAGTGTTTTCATGACAAGACCACCACCGTACTTATTGTCCGACCAGCCTAGCATGACCTTGTTGGATTTTCGATCATAATAGTACAACTTTTCCCCCTATTCTAAAGTCACGGTGACGACCTTTTCCAAGACCTTCCATCTTGTGAAACACATTGGGTGGAAACTTTCCGTAATAAGGTTTCAACCGAAACCCATTTGCCCATTTGGGGTACAACTTCCCCAAATAATGTGTCGAGTAGGTATGTGTCGACGTTCTCCTCATTGAGAATCCAATACGGCCTCGTCCAACGCAACTGTAACTTTTCGGGTATGAGCCCAGACCAAGATTGGAACACGGATTTTCCTTTTTTGAATTTCTGCTAGTTCCATTTTTTATGACGGTCTACCAACGCCTTTCATAGTCGTTCGTGTTCCAAAACAATTGCTCTACCCATGCCTACTCTAATCCGGACTCGTTCATCTTATGCTCCATCTGTATCCGTAGGCTTGGAACGATGAATTCGGAAAGAATTACAGCTTACAAGCCAAATGCGAGCCGAAATGGTATTGACCTGATACTAGTATTATAACTACTTTAGTATGCCTAAAGTGTAGAATCCAATTTATAGTCCCAAATTCCATATGATTTGCTTCCACAAACTTTTACAAGATATTCTATAGTGTTTTATTTGTACTTTTTGTCAATCCGTTTCCTTGGAGATAGTACACCGTACTTCATCTGTGAACCACTATATAGTGTTGTGTGAGGTTGCGAACCCTAGTTCTTCGTATCAACACCTTTCTTTAACTTTACGATTACGGGTAGCAAGTGGTACAGATGTTTGTCGCGTCCAAGGTCATGTTCAAGACTGAGGATGTATGTAGCCAAGCTCTCCTTATATGTGTTTAAAAGGGGTTTACAAAGGGGAGTTATAATCTGACTATGTTAACAATGATGTTAGTAATGCCAACGAATTCACAATCTTATAAGAAGGCAATTGATCTTAACGTTTTACTAAATTATAACAATGGGTTTAATAGATTGAAAAATTGGATAACAAAGAGTTTGCCCTATAGAAAGAGAAAATGTAAAATGTCCTAATCATTTGATTTCAGATCGAGATAATTTGTCATAAGACAAATCTAAAGTCAATTCCTCAAGAAGAGTGAATATTTCTTGATAGATTACCTGAATGTTAAAGATCAATAGGACTAACACTAAAGACAATTTTAAAATGGGTTGGGTGTTTTAACTAATTAAATTTTCAAAAGTTTCATCTAATGAATTTTAAATCATGGCCTCCAACTCCACTTTAAGGCCCTCCAGCTAGCATGAGTTTAAATATATATTGATTTAATTTTTATTATTAAGGTCTTGTAACTCAGTTGGTTAGAGTGTTGGTCTTATGAGCCGAAAGTCGTGGGTTCAAGCCCCACCAAGACCACGATTATGGTTTTACATAATTTGAAAGTAATAAGCACACAAAGAAGTAAGAGAGATTTGAGGCAATTTTAATGAAAATAATTATATTTTGTATTCATGGTTTAAATACTTATTATAGATATAGCATGCAGTCTAAAGTGTAAATATGGCCATAATATGATTATATTACACAGTTGTCATGATACTTAAATTGCACGGTGACTTGTAAGATTACAAATATAAGTGATCTTACAAACTTGAGGTTACACCATATATTATACTTATATATATTAATTGTTAGAAGATCAATGGTTTGTTTGATAGACAAATTACAAGACCTATAAAACCTATGTATTGTTTTGCAATTTAATATGTCTTTTTAGCTTGAAGTGAGGGCTTTAAAACTAAAAGCAAAAGTTAAATTTGGTGCATTAAGTCTCGTTAAGACTAGATTTAAAGACAATTTTATAATATTGTAAATGATAGTAAGTAATATATACATATATTCACTTTTTATCTTGTGTGTATGCCACCTGTGTGATTTGTTACATGACTAGAAGAGCTCACACTCTCTACGAGAAAATGTCTCTGCCCTATAGAAAGAGAAAACGTAAAATATCCTCATAATTTGATGCCAGATCAAGAAAATTTTTCATAAAACAAATCTAAAGTCAAATCCTCAAGAAGAGTGAATATTTCTTGATAGATTACCTGAATACTAGTGATCAGTAGGAGTAACTCTAAAGACAATCTTAAAATGGGTTGGGTGTTTTAACTAATTAAAATTTCAAAAGTTTTATCAAATTAATCTTAAATCATGGCCTCCAACTCCACTTTAAGACCCTATAATATCCTAACAAGAGATTTTATGTTAGAGTTTCAATGTTAACATAAGTTCAATAATATATTGATTTAATTATTTATATTATGGTCTTGTAACTTAGTTGGTTAGAGTGTTGGTCTTATGAGCCGAAAGTCGTGGGTTCAAGCCCCACCAAGACCATGAGTATGGTTCTATGTAATTTGAAAGTAATAAGCCGAAGATTTATGGTTTAAATATTTAGTACAAATATAACATGTCTAAATGGAAAGTGTAAATACGGCCATAATATGATTATATTCCACAATTGTCATGGTACTTAAATTGCAGAGTGACTTGTAAGCTTATAAATATAAGTGATCTTACAAACTTGAGGCTACACCATATATTATACTTATATATATTAACTATTAGAGGATCAATGGATTGTTTGATTGACAAATTACAAGACCTATATTAACTATGTATTGTTTTGCAATTTAATATGTTTTTTGAGCTTAAAGTGAGGGCTTTAAATTTAAAAATAAAAGTTAAATTTGGTGCCTTAAGTCTCATTAAGACTAAATTTAAAGATAGTTTTATAATATTATAAATTAGTGTGAGTAATATATATACATATATTCACTTTTTATCTTGTGTGTACACCACTCGTGTAATTTGTTACACGACTAGAAGAGCTCGCACTCTCTATAACAACTAGTTATTACTCGTGTTTACACCATCTATACTTTTGTGGATCTCTTAAGTTCAAGAGAGGATCAGGCTCACAAGAATTCGGAGATCAGTAACAAACAACTTCTCAGCCAATCCTGAAGCAGTTACCAACACTGCCTAGTCGAGGTTCAATACAAAAAGAGTGAGATGGAGAGAGACATGGAGTGAGAAACAAATGAAACAAAAGAGAAAATATATCATGTCCCCAAGAGAGGTTTATTATAGCTACAAAAATTATGGTTTCCATAGTTTACACATATCTAGACAACCAGACGCATGTATGCTTAGACAATATTGTAAGATGTGTGGGAGAGTAAGGAATCACAGATGGAAAAGCACACGAGAGTACTGGAGAAGGAAGATTACATAGAGAAGCAGCAAAGAGGATGGCTGAAATAGCTCTCTGTTCTATGAAGATGAACTATATCATAGGATAGGTGTAGTAAAACTATATATAAAACCCTAAACTCCCTAAGTATTATGTACTACCACACTTGAGTATATGAGATATATGTGGTTACATGGGGAAAAAACCTCTAGTCAGATCTAGAGTAAAAAGAAGTGCCATGTATAGGGAAACGGTTCACGTCAAAGTTACTCGAGAGACACATAGGTGTAACAAACCCCCCTAGAGCAAATGATGTGAACACATACAAGGAGTGATAGATCATCCCCCACAAGGTAGTAAGCCTAAAGCTTTGCGAAAAGCTTCAAACTTTTCTCGTGGAAGAGGTTTGGTGAATATATCTGCCACATTACCTTGTGTAGGCACATACACCAAATCAATATCTCCAGCATGAAGGCGCTCTCTAACATAATGGTAATGAACCTCAATGTGCTTTGTGCATGCATGAAACACAGGATTTCTAGCAACTACCATAGCACTTTGACTGTCAGTGAGAATATGCGTAGGTGCATTAATCTCCATGCATAGATCCATCAATAAGCGTCTCAGCCATATACACTCCACTGTCGCTGTGAATGTCGCCCTGTACTCAGCTTCACAACTTGATGTGGCCACTGTAGGTTGTTTCTTACTCAACCAAGATATGCATAATCCTCCAAGGAAAAAGCTATTACCACTAGTGGACACTCGTGTATCATAACAACCAGCCCAATCACTATCAGTAAAAGCATGTAAGCATGGGTGAACATCTCTACCATAAAAGAGACCCAATCTCAAAGTGCCTTTGAGATATCTAAACACATGTTTCACCACTTGCCAATGCTTAATGCTAGGGCTATGTATCAATCGACTCAACTGGGAGACTGCATACTGTATATCTGGCCTCGTGTTACATGCATATATCAAACATCCCACATCTTGTTGATAATGAGAAGTATCAAATGCATCATTTTCATCCTCAATTGAGAATCGAAATCCAGATTCCATTGGTGTTGAGATAGGCTTGCAATCCTCAAAACCAAAACGCTAAAGTAGTTTCTCAATGTACTTTGCTTGATGCATAATAGTTCCCCCCTCAACGGATACAAACTGGATGCCAAGATAATAAATCAAAAGGCCGAGATATGTGGTATCAAAAGTATGACGTAAGTCAACCATAAACATGTTGATTTTTGCATCACATGACCCAGTCAAGAGTATGTCATCAACATAAAGAACAAATACCATAAGATCAGCCCGATCTTTTCGTACATAAAGTGTGCTTTCAATTGGACTGCATGCAGTAAAGCCAAGAGCAATCAAGTGCTTATGTATTTTCTCATACCATGCACGTGGAGCCTGCTTAAGTCCATACAAAGCCTTATGCAAGTGGCAAACTATATGCTCTTGTCCTTTGATGGCAAATCCAGGAGGTTGTTTCACATAAACCTCTTCCTATAAGTCACCATTCAAGAAAGTTGTCTTTACATCCAATTGATACATTTTCCAACCATAATGGGCAGCCAATGCAACCACAATACGAATGGTAGTTATGCGTGAGGTAGGTGCAAAAGTCTCCTCATAATCAATGCCATGCTTTTGTGCATAACCTTTTGCAACCAATCTAGCTTTG
>JBBBWG010013591.1:0-10410 GCA_037176905.1 Azolla pinnata
CGGGCCGAGCCGCCGCTCGTCGACCAGTGCGCGGGCGTGTGCTCCGAGGTGCTGGACGACGCGCGGGAGCAGCTGCGCCAGGCCGGGAAGCGGCTCGCCGAGATCGGCGCCGACGCCGCCCCCGGCCTCTCCAGCCTGAGCAATCTCCAGGAGAAGCTCGTCGACGTGCGCGTCTGGCTCTCGTCCGCGCTCAGCCTCCAGACGTCGTGCACCGACAACTTCGAGCTCGCGCCCGCGGGCGCGGTGCGCAGCCGCATCCAGGCCGAGCAGTCGTACCTCGCGCAGGTCATCGGCGACTCCATCTGCCTTGTGTCGACGCTGTCCGAGGTCGGCAACGATTTGGGCAAGTGGCTCGGCGATCTGCCGCAGCCGCCGCCGTTCATCGGCCACCCCGGCGGCGGCCGCCGGCACCGCCGCCGACACCACCACCGGCACCTCCTCTCCGCCCGCGAGTTCGGCCTCCGCCCCGGCCTCGATTTCCCCACCTGGGTCTCCCCCTCCGAGCGCCGCCTCCTCCAGACCTCCGCGTCCTCCGTCTCCGCCGACGTCGTCGTCGCCAAGGACGGCTCCGGCCAGTTCTCCAGCGTCGCCGCCGCCGTCGCCGCCATCCCCTCCTCCGTCTCCCGCCGCTACGTCGTCTACATCAAGAAGGGCGTGTACAGCGAGGTGTTCAACGTGTCGCACAAGAGCGTCACGTTCGTCGGCGACGGCATGGGCGCCACCATCATCACCGGCAGCCGCAACGTGGCGAGCGGCGACTACAACACGTACCGCACGTCGACAGTGGGTAAGTGCGTAGCAGCAGTGGTAGCGCCAGTGCTCAAGGGTAGGGAGGCACTAGCGCCGCCGTAATTAAGCTAGCTAACTGGCTAGAATTGTAGTTACTACGATCCGATTCGATCGGGTTCGACGCCGGGCTGCTATAGCGGCTGTACTAGTGCGATCCGATTCGATCAAGCTGCTAGCTGGCTGCATTGGTACGATTCGATTCGATTCGATCCTAGCTGGGCTACATTATAGTACGCACGACCCGATTCGGTCGATTCGGCGGAGCTGCTAGCTAGCAGCGATTATGTTTGTACACACGATCCGATTCGATCCAATTCGGCCGAGCTGCTAGCTAGCTGGCACTAGCTAGCAAGCAGCGCCGATATTTAGTACGCACGATCGGATTCCTGAGCGGCGCTGCTAGCGAGCAGCGATAATACATATCCGGATCCGAGCGAGCCGCGCGTAGCTGGGCTATTCGTTCCAACTGATCGTGTTCGAAATCCGGCGGCGGCGGCGCCCGCTTTGTTTCTTTGGCAACAGGGGTGTCGGGGAGCGGGTTCTACGCGCGGGACCTGACGTTCCGCAACACGGCGGGGGCGGCGGGCCACCAGGCGGTCGCGCTGCGCGCGGGCGCCGACTACCTCGTGTTCTACCGCGTCGCCTTCGAGGGCTACCAGGACACGCTGTACGCGCTGTCGAGCCGGCAGTTCTACCGCGAGTGCCGCATCGCGGGCACCGTGGACTTCGTGTTCGGGAACGCGATCGCGGTGTTCCAGAACTGCGTGCTCGCGGCGAGGCTGCCGCTGAAGGGGCAGCAGAACACGTACACGGCGCAGGGCCGCACGCTGTCGTCGGACGTGTCGGGCTACGTGTTCCAGAACTGCACCGTGACGGCCGACACGGACCTGAGCCAGAACACGGCGTACGCCGTGAGCACGTACCTCGGCCGCCCGTGGAAGGCCTACTCGCGCGTCGTGTTCATGCAGTCGGAGATCCAGGGCCTCGTCGACGCCGCCGGCTGGCTGCCGTGGAACGCCAGCAACCCGTTCACCGACACGCTCTACTACGGCGAGCACGCCAACCGCGGCGGCGGCTCCGCCACCGCCGGCCGCGTCAAGTGGGCGGGCGTCCACTCCGCGCTCTCCACCGCCGACGCCACCGACTTCACCGTCGCCAACTTCATCGCCGGCGACACGTGGATCGACGCCTACGGCGTCCCCTACAAGGCCGGCCTCTAGACTCCGCATATAGTTCGTGAATCATCCGAATCGATCCACCCATCTTCCGTACCACCATCGTCACCATCATTCATCCCGTTCGATCCGTCCCCATCCGTCGAATCGCACGTTCTGCCGCCCGCTGCCCAATCGATTCCTACTCACAGCCTCTGATTCTCCGCCATCGAATCGCCCGCTCAATCGCACCCAGCCGTCCGATCGATCCGTCGTCGTCGTCGTCATCCATTCCCTTCCCCTTTCATCGATCCCATCGATCGAATTAGATTTTCTGCCGCCGCCCACCGCCAATCAAATTAATAATCACAACATCTGATTCTCCACCGTCGAAGCATTCGTTGATTGCACAAACCGTCCGATCGATCCATCATCATCATCATTCATCCCCTTTCATCAATCCCATCGATCGAATTGGATTTTCTGCCGCCGCCCGCTGCCAATCAATAAACAAGTAGCCACAACAACATCCGGATTCCGATCGATCCATTCCTCCCCTCGCGAATCTCCCGGGATTAATATTCCGCCCCCACACGCCCCTTGAAATCCACCCATCTGCATCTTATATGCATCTGAATGCCGCATCGTCATCGTCATCCTCATTCATCCCCCTTTGATCGATCCCGTTGGATCTCGATGTATATTCCTCAAGCTATAGCTGGCTAGCGCTTGAATCCATTGTATAATGGAGAAGAAGCAGCTGCCCGCTTGCAGTGCTGCTGCTGCTGCCATTGCGGCATCGCCGCCAGCAGCTTTTAAATCTGGAGTTCGCCAAATCGTGTTGTACAATCAATCAATCAATAATCGCATCATGGGCTGATCTAGCTCGCGGTCATATAAGTAAGATCTGCAGGTAGTAGCAACCATTTGGGAATTTAATCTGTTGGTTCGTTAATTCTACCATCTAATCCGACAACAGTAGTCCTATTACTACGACTACTTCTACTGTTGGGAAGTAGAGTTCCGCCGTCGCTCATGACTCGACCTCAAATTCTCTGCAGTACTAGCTTAGATTCATCATCCAAGCCCTCGTGCAACGCCCCTGCCTACCTACTACTACTGCTTTCGTTTCAAATATTCCGGCCAGAATCAAGTTAGTAGCTAGTAGCGCACCAGCATGATCGCTGATCTCTCAAATCAAAAGAATATGGGCGATCCGCGGGCAGCCGATCGATCATCTTCCCAATCGCTGCAAGCTGGCGATCGATCTCAAGATACCCTAGAAAGTGCCCAGCTCATGCTTTGTCGGGATTAATAGATTCTTCTCATTGGGGCCAGCCATGCCTACGCAGGCAAGATTAGTACAGATTTGAACGATGAGCTGGGGTCGTGGCTCTGCATCCAATCATCCATTCATTCATTCGTTGATCTGCTTTGACCATTGCGATCCGCCAAAGGCCACGTCGCGACTGGCTGATCATCACATGATTGACGATCAGCCCGCGGGATCATGATCAGTGCGAGAAATTGCTTATGACATCGATCATTTGATCGTCCTGAATGATCTGCAGATCATAATTCAACGGACGTCCGATTATCAATATCTACTCATATACTGAGCATCATCATCATCGCCACCGTCATCATCATCATCATCATCTGTGATTCGATGATCGTGTGATTAGATTCAACACGACGACTTTGATGTGATTGATCATCCGCTGCTGCAACACGGCGGATCATAGTAAGCAGAGCCCGGGCGCGCCGGATATGGAACCTCCATATTAATCCAGCTCAGATCCAAAAGCAGCAGCAGCAGCGCATGGGTCATTCATCATCGATTGGGGATCGATCAGTTGCAGCTGCAGCATGCGGGGGATCCGATCATCATCGACATGAATGTTAGCTATAGCCCTTTTGCGCTTGATCGTTCATTCGCAACATGCTGCTGCTGATGATGATGATCCGCGTTCTCTGAATGTCGCCGATTTCTTCATTCGATTCATGGGAGCTGCTGATTCCACCCCACCATCTCCCTCCTTGTCGTGATCGTCGATCCGTCGGTCGATCGAGATCGTCTCCAATCGTGTTCTAACTCCTGATGATGATCTCCATCGCGATCATCATCCGAAGCGAAAAAACAACCAAAACAATTTAGAAGTCCGATGATGATCTCGATCATCCGAAGAAAAAGATTAGAAGTCTGGTGATCATCTCGATCCTCCCGAAGCCAAAAAGAATAGAGCCATGTTAGGATTGCTTGCAAGCGCTCGATATTCGATACTTGTTGTGTAAGATTATCGCGACATTAATCTCCGGTGATTGTTGCGTCTCATGATGGAACCTTGGATTTGATTTCTATTGATGATGATCATTACAATGCTTACAACATGGGGACGCTGTCTTTTTTTGATGCTTCAATAATGGGGTTCACACCTAAGTTTACAGTTTCTCGACTTTTTCTTGTGTACTTTGGACGATTGGGGGTACACATCTCACTGTTGTATCTTTTGTCTCGCGGGCCAATTTCGGCTTTAAAAGACTTTAATATATCTTTCTTTCTTTCTTTCTTTCTTTCTTTCTTTCTTTCATACAAACGTAAATATTACCGATTGTGAAATACATCCAGACGTAGATGTTCGTATTACAGTAAATGTACCAACATGCATTGTCAGATCATCTCGAGCTTTAACTCGTCACCATAGCTGCGATATTTGCACAGGCTCACGAATTAAGACAGGTAACGATTAGATGGCGACGACCGCGGTGACGACGGCGAGCATTGAAAGACGTATACCTACTACTAGCCCGCGGTTGCACCCTACCTTCTTCACGTGAATTGGATGCATATGCATATTATGTACTCCATCAGGCATGATCGATACGACCCGTTCTTCTGAAACTGTCGGCTCTTGCAAATTATCGAGCGTGCCATGAAACTTGGGCTACTCCGCGAACCACACGTCCGCTCTGATCTCATCCTGATCATTCCCATACAGCGGCTCCAGCCGATTCGCCGATGTTCATGACGATCATGGAATCTGACGAGTTCCATTGTTTCGCTGGTTCGATCGATCGATCTGCCGGCCCGGTACATCGGAATTTTCGGCCATTCATCCGGCACGATGATCAGCGCCAAGATCCGCGCTCGGTATAATGTCCTGCATGCAGGTGCGGTCGCCGATCGTCCAGCCGCATCGCAACCGATCGTTCCGTGCAGCTCCTCAATGATCCCTTCCGACTTCTGATCACGATTCATAGGTTGAGAATTTACATCGTGTGATTATTGTGATCCTGCAGCGCCCATATTCGATTCAATATCCGTAACGGATGTCAGTTTGCGGATCATCGTCATCCAGCCGAAAACACTTGTAAGGCCAGCAAATGATTCCCTCTAGTAGTGCTCCATTAGTCACACACGCGGGCCGCACTAAACCACACACATACACCATCGACAACATTGATGCCGGCCGCCACCATCAACATCATCGCCATCATCATTGTCACCAGCTTCACCATCATCATCATCACCAGCTTCACTATCATCGTCATCACCACCACCGCTGTCATCATCATCACCACCACCACACCACCATCATCATCACCATCACCACCACCACCACCCTCGCTATCATCATCATCAACAACACCATCCTCCTCACCGTTGCCATCATCACCACCACCATCACCGTCATCACTGTCACCCTCATCATCAACATCATCCTCACCATCATCAACATCACCATCATCACCAACATCAGCGCTGCCACCATCATCATCCCCACCATCAGCATCATCCTCCTCACCATCACCAACATCATCATCACCACCATCATCATCACCACCATCATCATCACCACCATCATCATCACCACCACCATCATCATCACCACCATCATCAACAACAACACCATCATCCTCACCCTCACCATCATCATCGTCATCATCATCTATCATCATCCTCACCCTCACCATCAGCCCCGTCAGCATCATCATCATCACCATCACCATCACCATCACCATCATCACCGTCATCACATCATCAACATCATCCTCACCCTCACTACCATCACCATCGTCAACATCATCCTCACACTCACCACCACCACCATCATCCGCACCATCATCACCACTACCATCATGTGCACCATCATCACCATCACCGTCATCACCACCATCACCATCATCATCCTCCTCCTCCTCACCCTCCCCACCATCATCATCATTACCGATTCGCCATCGCCAGCACCATCGCCATCACCGTCATCGTCACCATCACCATCGTCATCATCATCCTCCTCCGCCTCCTCCTCCTCACCATCGCCACATCATCATCATCGTCGTCGCTCGTCGCTGTCTGTGTATCATAAACAAAAAACCGACGACGGTTTTTCTAGTATACTATGTTTGTGCGCGTCGCCTGCAGCCGCCATAGCTGCTGCTTTTGATCTTTCTTTTCGGAATCTGTGAGCTAGCTCATAATCAACTAGCTGACTGTCGATCACTTTGTAGTGATGTCGGCGGCCGGATGCGATCAATATCCCACAATTTATAAGTGCATTTAACGACAGATGCCGCCCATTTGATCCGACGCCGTTGCTTTTCTGCTGCTCATGATCGCAACGTTGAATCTGCTGTCGGTGATGAGGGCAAACGAACAAATTAGCCCTTTGATCCGAAAGGGGACGACGTGGAGGATCATTAATCTTGTAATTATCATGTTAAGATTGGTCCAGCTAGCGCAGGATTGATCCAGCCATTGTATTAGAATCACAATCGATCATAAATCCGCTCCAATAGATCAACGTCTGATTTTCTTCTGATCACTCCAATCACACGGCGGTTCAGCGGATCGCCAGACGAAGAATGATCCGGTCATCGGGCGTATTCCTGCAAATGATCGTTCGTTCGCTTCTTCTTTCGAAAAGAATATGTTTAGCGCCGCCAGAAATTCGGGTCCTGTGATCTGTAATTAATCTGTTTGCTGATCCCGATCTCTGTTAGATTAGCTCTATCATAAATTAATCTTCTGCTAAAATTTCAAACGAAATCCTTGCCGGATTTTCCTCGGAGATGTTTCCACAGATCAGATCTGCAATACATACAATATGCTGATCATGTGACACTAAGTTAATCCTTTTCTCGTTTCATACCGCACGCCTTTTGAATCGATCATGAGCGCACCCCATGTGCGCCGCTAGCAGGAAAGCAGTGCCATGGATTTTAATCAGAAATAGCTACATTTGTCCCTCAAATTTAGAACAGATCCATGAGCGGATTCAACGTTCAAGCCTGCATGATTCATGAACGGCCCCTGCAATTTCTATCAAATATATTATTATGATCGCCCTGCCAGCACTCATGAATTCCTCGATTTATATTTCCATTCCTCGATTGTGATCGATCGATTCCTGATCAAATTGGAGTGATCAAATTAATGCGGCGGCTGGCATCATTTTCATTGTTAATGATCAGCTTCCAGATTGATAATCGATCTCACGAACCACGCCCAAATGATCTGCAGGTGCAATCTACATTACATGGGTTGGATCAGTGATGCATGGGGAGAAAATTATTCATCTGCAGATCATGATTTTGACGCTCCGATCAATTTTCTAAAGTTATAATTATGGGGTAATTAGTTTGCGCCGATGATCATCGTCGATAATATTATCATCGATGTAAAATCCAACCGATATAATTTGCAGAAAGATGAAATTGACGAAGAAGACGATCCGCGATTCATGATTCCGAGCATATAATTCCCTGCAAATGCGCATTGACATGCATTCCAATAACATCCAACAAAACCCTAGTGTCAGAATAATTAGATGTCTTGATCAATACCATTATTCTGATCATGTTCAATCAAATTATACAATACATCCACATACGATTATGCCCTCGCTGGATTTGTACATTGCCGCGGAATAGAATCAAATCTCTGATTTACAATTGTTTGATTTCATATGAGAGGCGAGGTGAGCACGCATTGATCATCTGTCCATATCAATATGCACTAGTGAAACACAGATCAACTATATGCTGTGCATACCATCATGACTTGATAATCAAAGAGTGAAAACAATATTCTTTATTGATCATAGTACTAGAGGTAAATGATCAACAGTGATTCTATGATCTTATCACTTAAAGTTGTGTATACGAGAAATCTTCTAGAATATAGACACTCAATCCTATCATGGTGAACAGGCCGACAAGATGTGATTCAGTAATGTCTCGTCATCAGTTCGCTCGATCATCCGCTTCACATTCTCAAAACGTTAAGACGACGTAGTTCAATCGTGAACAGGACAAGGATCTAGGGTTCGACACTTACACGGAACGAGATCAGCAAAATCACCCGCTAATCGCAGGATCACATGACATTAATCCAGAAGCTGACACATCAAGAGTCCTAATATAATATGGGTTATCTGATTAAGGCTCTTTTATTCTATGATCTCGCAATACTTGTGAAGGACATTAAATAGAAAGGACAAGTAAACATCCACAATGACAAATTGTTATTGCTTTTAATCAAACAAGTCAAGAATCAAGACGACTCTCGAAATTTTAATATTTGTGCCTCTTATAAACATATTTGCCTTAGTTGATCGTGTGTTTTACTTCCTAATGATTGCATTAGGGCCTTTTGTTCGATCAATGCTCGTAATTAGGAAGTTAATGAATCATTAGTACCAATTCTATGAGAGCATTAATCCCTCGTGTGATTAACCAACAAAGAGAAATTGGGTGATCAGAGTAAGAGATACTTAACATTTGAGATGCAAATGAACGTATGTGAACGAGGAAAGATTTATGTAGAGACAATAGGGCGATTACCATTGGATATCATGAGCCACAATGGCTGTTAAGGCATAATATTTATGAAAGATCAATAAACACAATTCGACTAGTTAGAAATATATATATACTTATATATTCTCTTCTATCTTTATATGTATATTTACTAAAGATATAATATCCATTTAGTGTTAAAACTTAAGACTAATTAAGTAAAACCAACTCTAACTACTTAGAACTGCATCGTGCTTGTTTTAGTTAGCCTAATTGACCGACATGTTCATGCTTTTAGCCTTAACTACTAAAGTTTGCTTGCATGTTAAGATCGATTCTCAAAAAACCCAATTCAATTGTTCAAGTTACACTTTGTCGGCAAATCACACTTTAATTGACATGTATGTGAGACAACATACAAATATGTTTGAACCCGATAAGATCTTGACTGGTGGGGAGACAAATTTGGGAAACAACAAAAAAACGAGAAAAGGCAATAAAACGGAAATGGAACAAGTTGTATAACTGCTACAATTTATTTGATCATGTATATTCCTCTACTAGATTCTCAATAACGCCTGTATTCAAGATTATATCCATGTGAAAGTTTTTTTTAAAGAATATATATATTTGAATTTGTTTTTCAAAACTAATATTTTTAAGTATTGCGAACAACACTATTAAATAAAAAATGTCTTCCCCGTAGCTACCATGATATATTTATAATAAATTTGAACCAAAAAACATAGAAAAATCTTGAAACAATTCTTTACTTATTTCAAAAACAAGATAAAATTGAATCACTTGTGTGTGCTCTTTGATTAATATGTACCTACCATGTTTCTATATGTGTATGTACGTGTTATTAATGTACTAATATGTTAATATGCAGATATGGATATATATGTGTATGTATGTTTATATACTATCAGTATTTGTTTTATTTTTTTGGCACATTATCTTCTTGTCTGTTTGTAAGTTTTAATATAATGCTTGTATCTAGTGTTGCTACCAACCTTTCTTGCAATGGAGACGATAGTATTTCAAAACTTTTTCTTAACACTTTTTGTGTCAAACAATCTATTATACTGCTCCTTTTGCTTTATCTTTCCAAATTTTGATATGCATGATCCAATGCCTTTCTTGAATTTGTGGCCCATTTGATTAGACTCACAAATTACTCGTGGGTTCTCTTTTACATAGATAGACAAAGAAAAAAGAGAGCAAGAGATAGAAGGAAACTATAAGTTGATTAAAGGGTCACAAAGAGAGAGAGAGAGAGAGAGAGAAAGTGAGAGAGAAAGTAAGTGAGAGAAAAAATGAAAAAGTTTTTGCAAGTCACATCTATAGTCGTGCTCAGGTACATTTTGAATTTTGTCATGATATGATGTGATTATATATGTGACCATTGACGTGTCAAATTTTATATCAAATCGTGTTAATTGTACGACAAACTCATGTCAAATTTCCCGCAAGGTCGTGTCAATTGCATAACAAACTCACATGAAACGGTATGATTATATTGCAACAAATTTGTGGCAAAGTCGTGATGCAAATTCGATGTGACCAACAATAAAATAGTTCAAAAGTTTATATATATATATATAAATTTTCAAAGATATAAAAATGTTTGTTAAAAATATTCAAAAAGATTTGAAAATATATT
>JBBBWG010013602.1:0-18529 GCA_037176905.1 Azolla pinnata
CTTCAGATCTGATCTTCTCTTTGTTCTAATCTACCTCTTGACATCTCCAACATACTGCTGGAAGTTAGTGCCTTGTTTTGCTTGACAGCCTCTCCCAACAATCCGAGACTCATTGGCGATTCGGATGGACTTAAACTGTTGCGGGAAGATACACACTGCAAGGTTGATCGAGCACAGGAATGGGCAAGTGACATTTCCATGGGCAAGTGACATTACCAAGGACTCTTTAAACATTGATGAGATCATAATGTCGGGAGTTAAAGGAGGTGATCACCTAAATTAGAACACTGATAGGATACATGCGGTGTTTGAGAAGGGCGTTCTCAAAACAAAGAAGAAAAGGGGTGGAGCAGATCGTGGGCTTGAAATCAAATGATTGGCATAAGATGTTACAGGTAAATTAGAAGCTTAATCAGTTTACCAAAATCTTAAGCCATTTACTTTTATCTCACTAACAAATATCTATTGTAATTATCATCTATAGTTCATTCTGCCAATCAGTTTATCCAGTTGTGCGTCAATACGTCTACAATAGTATTTATACAAGCTCGGTCCACTTGTGCAAATTTTTAGCGCCAAGGAAGTGGACCTAACGAGTCTGGAAGCAACCCTGATAGAAGTAGTGGAGGCAGTGTGTCTTCTCGAGGATACGTTCATACGATTCATTTTGACTAGCCAAGTGCACTTGCTGGTCCATATCATCTACGATATAGCGGTATGTGGCTCAATCTCCGTCGTGAACATAGTCAACATGCACCATTTCCAAGCCACATCATCGAGTTTCTGCAGACCATCACGATAGAATGGTTGCATGGGGAGCTTGACAAATTGGATTCGTCCGAGCATCGTGCATCAATAACACATGATGACTGGGAATATGCACGCAATGGCAATCCTATAGTGCCCTAGACCCTAGCCCTAAACCATAGTTTACAACTAATACTTAAAATTATAGAATTTTTGAAACATTACATTTTATTAATGATGTAGTGCACCTATTGTAATGCAATCTGGTGGGATGACACATATTATTGCATTGAACCCATTGATCGAAACTAGTATACATTGGATTGTGGAGTGATCAACACGAATGAAGGGGAGGATGGACAAGAGCAGGAATATTGTGGAATTATCTATAACATCATTAAGCTAGATTTTTGAAGATTCGACATATATGTCTTCAATATCAAATGGTTTAAGGATGTTATGGGTAAGGTCCCACAATGTTCTATCAATGTAGAGAGTACCAGCTTTACAACGATTCACTCCACAAGGATTTGTAGTGCCAATGAGGGGACCTTTATCCTACCATCTCATTGTGAACAGGTAGGCTATTCTTAAACAGTATAATTATATTCTAAGTTTACTATATTTTTGAAACAGTTTTAAACCTATATTGTTACATAATGCAGGCCATTTTCAAACCTCTAATTCATAATTAGAAGTGGTGGTATGTGATACCAATGGCGCCACATACAAAGCCACTTTTCCACTCCTTGTTGCAGGAATTGGGGCCGGTAGATCATGGTGCCAATGTAGATGTTCCGACTGACATAGATCATATGTTTGATCAACGAGACGGCACAGTACTACCATTGATAGCAGATACAGCAACAGATCCATATGTTGCTGCGCAATTGCTCAATGACTTTGACAATATTGAAGCTAGGATACTTAATGATGCTAACAGTGATCAAGCTGATCAAAATGCACGGATGAATCAATCAATACCAATACGTCCATAGATCTATGCATTGAGTTATAGTTGGGGGACATGATTAATATCGATGAAGATGTTAATCTCTCCATCAATATTGATCCATTCCTTGTGATTGATGCTTATGTCAACCAAAACTCATGATAACAATAGTCTAAGGATACATATTGATGTTGGCTCTATGTTTGTATGCATACAATGAAATTTGCAACATTTGTATATATATGTGAATTATAGTCACCTCTATGACGTCGCAAAGTTGCAGCAAAGTCGCGTCTAAATTACAGCAAATAAACACTAAAAATTGCGTGTAATATGCGTCAAAATCATGGTAAAATGTGTGTCAACTACCACGTCTAGGTTGCATCAACCATGCGGTAAACAAGCAGTAAACATCGGATCAAATTTGTAGCAAATTGGGATATTTACTATACGTTTTGCCACATCCTTGCTGCAACATAGACACTTTGTTTACTCCAACATAGGTACAAGTTCGTAACTATTAGCCTATATTCACCTTTATATGCATACATACATGCATATTCATCTAAAAATACATTATTTTTGGCATATCTATGTATATATATATATATATATATATGTTAACATGTAGATATAGATGTTTATGAATATGTAAATGTATAGACGCATATTGATCTGTATATGGATAGGTACATTGATATACTCCATTTTAAATCATAATAAACACATATTTACTACACGTACATATAACGTAATTGTATGTTAGACCAATGGGCTATACCATTAGATTGTGTCAAATGAGGTCAAATGAGGCAATTCAAAATGGTCATGGTAAACAATGCGTCTATAGTCGCGGCAAAGAATTGGAAAAGAAATTTGCAGCAAACTCGTGGTAAAGGGTGCATCTACAAGTGCATCAAATAGTGAGTCAACAACTGCATCAAAAATCGTGTCTATATACGCGTCTATACTCGCGTAAAGACACGGTAAAAAGTATGTCAAAATGGCTGAAAAAACTTGTGTCAATGTTGCGTCTATACTTGCGGTTATTGGAGCATCTACATGTGCGTCAAATTTGCAATAAACAGCGCGTCAAACAATCTAATTTGGTTGCAGCAAAGTTCTCGTCTATGCACACATCAAAATAAGTGTCTATACTTGAATCTAATGAGATTCTATTTATGCATTAAATGGTGCGTCAAGTTGCCTAAACTTTGTCGCAAGAAAACAAGCGTCTATATTTGCGGCAATACTAGCGTCAAAACTTGTGTCACGAAAAATATCATTCGCCATGTATTGAAAAATGGTTGGTGCATTGGTGAGGCCGAAAGGCATAATAGTATACTCAAAATGTCCATATCGAGTGCGAAATGTTGTCTTCCATTCATCTCCTGGGCGTATTCGAACAAAGTTGTATGCGCCTTGCAAGTCTAATTTTGTGAAATACTTGGCTTCACTAAGGCACTCCAATAAGTTTGAGATCAGGGGTAAAGCATATCGGTTTCGAATCGTGACTTTGTTCAATCCTCTATAATCCACAACTAACCGTAAAGATTCTTCTTTCTTCTTGACAAAGAATATAGGTGCACCTACAAGGCTTTTGGAATGTCAAATAAATCCGTTCACCAAGTGTTCTCCAATGTATGCTCGAAGAGCTGTGAGTTTTGATGGTGACAAATTATAAATTGTTCCCCATGGTGGCTCTTTTCCTGGTTGAAGATCAATTGTACAATCATACTAACGATGTTCTAAGAGGGTACCAATAGCTTTAACCTTGTCAAAAGCATCTTGGAATTCCTCATACTTGGATGAAAGCAATACATCTCGATTCTGTGGATTAGATGTTAGATTTGTCACCATTGCAAATACAAGATTTCTTCGTTTCGTCCATCTTTGCATAACCTTTGTAAAGAAATGGTTGATATTTTGTGATGTTCAGTATTGGACAAGTGGTTTTGTGAGAGTTCTTTGATAACTTGCTTTCGCCAATCTATCTTAGGATTATGGGTACTTACTTGGTTGACTTGTCGTTTCGGCTTGTGGCGCCTTGTACTCCAAGTCTCCTAGTAATACATATCTTGTCTTCTTATTCTTATCGGGTTTTCTTCTTATCGTGTTCATGTCTTCCGAGTCCATCATTGTCGACAAGCTTCGGTCGTGATAGTTTGAACCGGAGTTTCCATTTTTTTTTCAAGTTTCTTGTATAAGTGTTATTATCACAATGGAGACTGTTAGCAAGAAAGATGATCATATTCTAATAGAGCTTGACCTTCTAACGACAAAATTTGTCACATTTGAACAAGAGAATCAGAAACTTAATTCTTGGTGATTTACAATGAGTGTTAAGAAGGCACGACAATACAAAGAGTTATCCAAAAGAGTGCAACAACTTGAATTAGTTGTATTATCTCTTCGACAACAAGGTTTGACATCCCAAAGAGAGCCAAAGATTAGTTTACTAGCAAACTTTGATGGTACACGCTCCCAATTTCGAGGTTTCTTAAACCAGGTGCGCCTAGTTATTAATATACATCCCAACTTATATCTGAGTGATGCATCTCGAGTAGGGCTAGTTGGAACATTGTTGACTGGAACTGCCCTAGCATGGTTTGCACCATTACTCGACAAGAAATCCCCAGTCTTAGAGAACTTTGAAACCTTGATTGCTGCGTTTCAAGCAAGTTTTAGCAATACAGATAGTGTGAGAATAGCGATAAACAAGATTCGGAGACTATGTCAAGCTGATCGACCTGCTTCAGCTTACGCAGCATACTTTCAGCTTCTTGCTTGTGATATTCCTTGGGATGAAGCAACATTAATGGGCTTATTCCGGTTCAAACTGTCACGGCCGAAGCTCTTCGACAACAATGGACTCAGAAGACACGAACACGACAAGAAGAAAACCAAATATGAACAAGAAGACAAGATATGTATTACCAGGAGACTTGGAGTACAAGGCGCCGAGCTTCGGCCATGACAACTTGCGTCAATGTCGAGGTCAAGTTTGCGGAAAACCTGCACAAAAAACTTGCGTCAACCTTGCAGCTAAGTTTGCGTCTATAATTGCAGCTACAGTTGCGACAAAGTTGCAATAAAACTTGCAGTAAAGGTCACGAAAAACTTGACGTAACTTTTAGAAAAATTTGTCGTGATGCATATATGTTGCATCAACCGTTCGTAGTAAATGACATTGTAGTGTATGCACAGATCTATGCATATACAACATAAATATACATGTATGCATGTATTTAGATGAGTATACATCTATGTATGCATATATAGGTGAGTGAATACAAGATTATAGAGGCTAATGTACAGCTACTATGCAATTACTATGCAACAAATATGCAGCAAATGTATAGTAAAAGTCACATCTACATTGCAGTAATAGGTGCGTCTATACTGCAGCAAATATGCAGCTGTGTTGCAAAATTTTTTATTGCAAATTTGTCGCAACCATACTGCATATTTTCTACAACATAGATGCATTTCTTAGTGCATATTTACTACAACTTAATGTCACAAGAAAGATCTAGCACAATCAAATGAAATAGGCAATTGGTTTAACATACAATTATGTAATAAATATGTCTTTATTATAATCCAAAATGTTCTATATCCATGCACCTATCCACATACAGATCAATATGCATGTATACACCTACATATACATATACACCTACATATGCATGTAATATACAAGAATACATACTTTTTTACGTGCATGTACAAGTGAATATGCATGTATGCATACGTACATACATGTGAATGTACATGCATACATGCATATTTATGTGTACATGTATGCATGTATACGTGCATATAAAGGTGAATATGCATCCGACATGTACGCATGCACATGAATATGCATGTATGTATGCATGTATAGGTAAAGATACATGTATCTATCCATGCACAAGTGAATATACGTGTATGTATGCATATATATGTGAATATGTATGTATGAATGCATATAGAGGTGAATATGAGTGTACGTATGTATATACATGCCAATATGCATGTCTGTATGTGTTTACAAATGAATATCCATCTATCTATCCAGATACAAGTGAATATGCATGTGTATATGCATGTACAAATGAATATGCATTTATCTATCCATATACAAGTGAATATTCATGTATATTTTGATGAGTATACAGATTAATAAATATGTATAGGAGGAGATAGACAAGTAAAAAGTTAAATATTATCTCTTATTAATAGTCTCACACAGGCCTCTTGTACAAATAGGTAGTGAGGGCTTGAGTTTCTCAATAATCTTCAAAGTTCTCAGACTTTGGAGCTTATTCAAAATGAAAAAATTGCTGAAGATATATATGTTTTTAAAGTTGAGAACAAAAAGAAATATATATAAATAAATAAAATAAAAATACCATATTTAATTGATTTTTTAATTAAATATTAATTTATTTTTTAATCATCCTTAAATATTTTTTGTTGCATGTTTACTACAATTTAAAATTAAACATTAATTTATTTTTTAATCATCTTTTAAATATTTTTTGTTGCATGTTTACTACAAGATAGCGACGCTCTTTGCCGCAACAAATAGATGCTAGTGTATCTACAAATTTAGATGTGACTGTAAATGCGTCTACAGTCGTGTCTACAATTGCAGCAACAGTTGCAATAATGGTCGCGTCTACTTGTGCAGCTCCAATTGCAATAAAGGTCGCGTCTAAAAGTGCAACTACAGGTGCACTAAAGCTCACATCTACGGATATAATAATGGCCTCGACTACAGGCACAATAAAGGTCATGGTAAAAGTTGCAGTAAAAATCACGGTAATGTTGCGGTAAAGATTGTGGTTAAAAATATGGTAAACTATGTCCTTTGATGCAAACAAGCAAATACCTTGTATTGGTACCCCGAAAAGGATATTCCCTGTAAGATACAAATGGGTGTTTGTTCGAAAATGAGATGAGAAGAAACAAGTGGTTTGATATAAAGCGAGGGTAATAGCAGAGGTGATAAACATATTCTCCTATAATGGATGACATTACATTTATGTATTTGATATCAATGGTAATAAATTTGAATCTAAAAATACAGTTGATAGATGTGATGCTTATACATTCATATCGATCATTAGATTCTGAAGTTTATATGAAAGTCCCAAAAAGAATTCAAGTCCTAAAAGAAACTAAACACAACATATATAGTATTAGATTGTAAAGATCATTATATAAGTTAAAATAATCAGGTAGAATGTGGTACAATTGGTTAGATGAATTACTAACAGAAAAAAGATTTATCAAGAGTGATTATCGTCCTTGTGTATTCATTAAAAAATAAAAAAAAGGTTTGTCCATTATTCCTGTATACGTAGATAATCTAAATATCATCGGAAATATTAAAGACATAAAAGAAGCTAGTTCTTACCTAAAGATAAGAGTTTAAAACAAACGAATTAGTTAAGACAAAATATTGTATAGACTTACATCGTAAACATACCCTTAAAAGTACATTATTACACCAATCTACCTAAAACCCTAAACCGGAGAGAGGTTAGAGAGTGGGAGAATGTGAGATATCATCATAAACAATACTTATATAATCTTCCTCTCCGTCTATCTCTATGCGTATTTGTGGAGTTCAACTATTCTGTTACAGACGACACATTTCACAATACAAACAAAGAACTTATTAGCAATATCATTAGAAAACTATATATACTCCATGATGAAGCATACCTTGAGACATAACATCTTGGCCTAATGAAAAGATAGATTAGAATACATGGAATCCATTGTATACATTGACCTCGGAATAAAGAATCAATTTATGTCATGATGTACTTTGCCAAATCCAATTGTAAAAAACAAATTCCTTACGAATATGTCCGCATTTAGATATGGAGTACATTATGTAATACATTTGCAACTCACTAAACACTTACAAGGAAAGGAAATAGATGCAGTCCACTAAAAGTTATACTAACTATTTATGAGCTTTTTGCGCTCTAAAATTGTTTACATTCATTCCCATACATTTATTTGGAAGCCAGTTCTCACAAACAAAAATCCTTCAATCTCAGCTTCAATCATGCCAAATAAATCAGATCTTGTCTGCATTATTTCTAAAGTTCCCTAGCTTGCCACAATGTTTTGGCAACTTAATCAACAGAAATATCCCCAATCTGCCCTTATAAAATGCATGCACTCGAAAACCAACAATACTGGAATAATGCCAATTCCTAGTCAGTCCAGTTCAATACACATCAGATATGTAGCTGGAGTACATAATCATCTAAAACCAACCACACTCAAGATTGAACTCTGTAATTTTACCACATTTGCTAATATATCTCTCAAAGTTATTGGTCATTTCAACCTGTGACCAGGTCACAAACAGTGAGTTTCTTCTACTGGCCTTATCCTCACATGCTGCCTCAAAAAATGTTTACTCCTACAGTCTTTATCCTCATCTGTCCCTCTAAAACAATTAAACATCAGATTATGCCTGCATTTTTAATGCTTCTAGGAATGATCCTCGAAAGGACCAATAGATATGGCATTCCTGGCTTCCATAATGTCCAGAAAAGAAGCTTTATTTAAACACCGCATCCAGAAATCTGCTTTTGTTCATCCAGAAGCCTCTGTGCACATGTGATCATCGACAATACTTCCTCTGTAGTACATTTCCCGTAAGCTCGCCATCTTACTCTGCCTTCTTTGTCAAGTAGAAAGATGTACCTGAGACGCAGGATCTCATCAATCTGATTTAGCCCCGTAACAAGTGATACAGACATTCTTGTTTTTTGTTTCTACAGTTTACCTATGCAATGCAAGGTATAACTCATACAGTAGACTACTCATTACATTTTCCACAGCAAGATTCAATTCCTGGTCTTTATGCAAAAAACATGATGAAACATACATAAATTTGATATAAAGCTTTAATATTAAACTCAACTGGGACTATTATTCTCTGAGCTTAATAACAGTCATAAAAAAGTTAACTTCAAGGCTTGAAGGATCCCCATGATTTGTGTCATCAGCACGATTAAAGGGCTTAAGAGACAGAGAGAGAAGATAGACTAGCCTGGAGCCTCATACGAGTCAATGATTATTAATGTTGAAGAACTTGCCTGTATTGTAAGAACAGTGGATTGACTACAAAAGTTGAGAATGCTGAAAATTTGAGGCAATCAATATAACGACAGCTCAATCCAAGCTTCAACGCCATGATGGTGATTGTTTACTTTCCTTTTCCATATCATAATGGTGAAATTATAGAAGCTCTAAAAATAATTGAAGAATGGCAAAAACATGTTCTCATGTTATGTCCACAAAGAAGACAAACTACATTACGAACAATCAGAAACAGCACTACATTTCCTGATTGTACTTCACAATCTCCCACAGTGAAATAACCTAAACCAGCAAGTGTTTTCATATCCTGAACGCAAAATACCACTACTTGTAATGAACATGGATCAACTGTAGTCTACTTAGAACAACTCAGGAGAGACAGTGAGCTGGAAAGGTTTGAGATTTAAGAAAAGAATAAGAGTTTTTATCAAGGCTTGAAAAGGCATGGTTTTAGACAGTGGGAAGACTAAGGGCCGTAGAAAAACGTCCAGACAACTCTAAAGATGCTACAGCATCAGAAACCTTAAAAACTACTAGATATAATCGACTGCCTAATCCTCTGATACCACATAAAAACTACATATCACGGGCCATTAACATAATCTGGATGCAAAGCCTAAGAGCACAAATTAATTTTTTGAAAGAATCAGCATCTTTACCCAGTGAGCAGATTCGTAATGTGAAGGGATTTTCGAAAATCATAGGAGTCTCCAAAGGCATAGACCAATTGCTCCGTTTTAGGTTTCTGGTCCACAGCTTGTTTGGACTGAATAGATCGAAGAAGCAAATAACGCACCGGTGGAAGAGAAAGAAACCAAGAATCAATATAAGAGATCTGCATGAATTAAAGGAGTAATTCTTAATACATAGCATCTCTAACAAATTATACGCCCCTTGTTCTATATTCTGCACGAGAATGGCACTTTTACCTCATAGACCTGTACCTCTCTGATTGTTTTAAAAGAATTCACAAATGGCAATATCCATGGCTTCACAAGAACCTATCCAGAAAAAAGACCAGAAACATCAATTGTTCTGTCAAAAAAATTCTGCTAGGGTGTTAAATGTTGTGAAAAAATAACTACCTGCCCATTACCTCGAAAGGCAAGACAAATCATTGTAACGAGTGGGTTTGTCAAACAGTCAGTTTCGGGTTTCTCATCAGGAAAGTGTTTCCCTGCAGGCAATACAAAACCTTCCCCAGTTGCTGTATTCACTGGAAGTGTGGGAAATTTCACTGATGAAGCTATTGGAAGTAAAGACGAGCTTGCTGTTGCCAGCTATAAATACCCAATATATAGAAAGCTTATATACTTTCTTATCATGGTTTGTAATGGTAAAGCTATGTTCCACCCTTCAAAATAGATGGAACACATATATGCTAACCTTGCCACCATGCTTTTTCAAGTCACGATAATCATCAAAATATCCCCGGTTCAGTTCATCTCCCCTGCAATATGCATGTTTAAACTACCAATGACAAATGATTCCATGGCATACTATTCATTTTTGTCTAAATGAGCACCAAGTATATTACAGTCTTTGCCGCTCCTTTTCAACGGCTTCCTTGTTGAAGATCTGCAGCATTCAGGTGCATAAGTTATGGATCAAGATATCACTAGAAAAGTGAGATCCCCTACTCTATTACATTATAGTTATATATACAGAAGGCAAGAACAGTTCCTAAGTATAGTTAAAATTCACGTTTCAAACCCACCAAATGATTCTTTCAACCAATAACTGCCAATACTGTAAGATCGATTCCAATGGAGATGCATAGCCATAGAGACACCAATAAATGAAATAATGAGTTTGTACAGTGCGAAATTTGAATCTGAGCTAAGCCTCTTAGGAACTAGCCTGTCTTATAGTGGCCAGAATCTCCATAGTTATAGTTGGGACCCTTGGGAAAGAGCTAGTGAAGCATTAAATCTACACGTGTGAAATGGATGCATGTGGAGAAAGAAGTCTGCATAACATCATAGTCTGCTTTTGCAATGCATACAGATTAGTGTGCCACACACATAAGATCCTGAATCCTGATATTCATCACATATATCTTGGTCTCAGAAAGATTTTGTTTGATGCAAGCATTCGAAACTGTAGTTCAATTGTCATAGACAAAAAAAAATGTGGCTGACAGGAAAACAGAATATTTTTACCGTACACTGAATAGAAACCTTTGAACCATTGACCTCTTTCAGATTCTTTCCACCATACATTCATAATTTTGACTTCCTTATTATGTCTTGTCTGGTGACATGTATACTTGACTGTGGACGAGTTCCACCACATCATATATCTGGGATGATAGCAAGAATTTCTAAAGTGACCATACACAGACATGATAAAACAATCTCAATAAATGCTACTCCACAAACATTTGATGAAATTCACAAAATTCATTCAAGTCCATTCTTTATAGTCTTTTCAATGTATTACTGCTGGAAAACCTCAAAGGGAACAGAATTTACAACACCTATGCTGCAGATTTTAAAAGTAAGAGCATAAAATATCCCAGCAATATCATGTGGGACATTAAAAATGACAAATGAAAAATCCTCAATATCTTCTAGGGACTACAATCTGACAGCCAAATACTGCTAATTATGGGTAGTACAAAGTGTTCAAGGAACCAATAATGCACCAATGCTAAAAAAGTATAAGAGATCTGAGGATATAGATATAAGTGCATAGGGTTTAGAGTTTAGGGTTAGGGTTCATGAATCAAAACCCCATGAATAATTAATAACACGTAGATAATATAACTGCATAGGGTTTCGGCTTCAGATTTTCAAAGTAAGGACATAAATAATATCATGTGGGGTATTACAAACAATAATAGCCAAAAAGAAAGCCTAAATAACTTCTGCAGACTGGAATCTAACTGCCAAAATGCTGCTAATTATGAATAGCCCAGAGTGTTCAGGGATACCACTAATGAACCATTGCAAAAAAAATAGCAGATATCTCAGTTTGTGGATAAAAATGCATAGGCATGATACTCTGTTTAGATATAAAAAATGAGAGAAAAATGTGCAGATGCTTCCTACGTATGTCCTCATCTTGGCTAATGTTCAAGAAAATATAACTTTTCTACTCCACAAAATTTGAGAAATTTCCTTGATCGTTAGAAAGTGGAAATGCCCAAGACCATGATGGATTGGTAATGCAGCACTTCATCTATGTTGAGACACTTTGCTCCTACTTCTGGCACGCATAATTAGTACAGATATTTCAGGAAAGAACATCCTATTGTACAGCCTTTGACAGCAGATATCCATGATATTGAATAACTGAAGGATAGATTGGCCAGTGTGTGCTTAAGCTATATGGCTCACATATAGAGTTAGAGATGCAGAGAAATGAGCAGTCGGCTCATCATTAAGATTCCCAAAAGGAGTTCATGACTTCCAATCACATGTTGACTCTTTAAGCCCTTAGGGGGAAGATGGGGCCATAAAAACAGAAGCTACTGTTCCTTAAGTGGCTGGGCATTCTGGTTTCCAAAAGGAGCTCATGGCTTTCAATTCCATATTGACTCTTTGAGCCCTTAAGGGGAAGGTGAAGCTCATAAAAACAGAATCTATTGTTCCTCTATGGTCTTTTAGAAAGCCTTTGACTCTGTATATGCACCAGCTAGACAGCATTGATCTCCCTGTAAATATGCATAGGCACTTTAAGAACTGTATACATAAGATCTTTGGGTGAGTTTGATTTCTTAATGGATCGTCCAAGCTTTGTTTTGCAAGCATGATTGATTGAGACCTACTACCGTGCACTCTTCTCAGTCTCTATATAGATGAGGCATCAAATTCAATAGAGAGATTCAGTGGTTCAGGAGCATGCCTAGTGGGGATATTCATACGGATTAATGTTATGCCAGTACACAAATTTCCTCGGGTATGGAGCCCTTAGTGGACATGAAAGACAATGGACACGTACACAGTTCAAAGGGACACGGACGAAATTGTGGTTATTTGAAACAAGACTCCTCCCTATGGGTTAGAAACCCAGGGCCAATCACGTCTTCAAGCACGTGGCCAGAAATTCCTTAGCCTTGATGATTACTTCCATGATATTAAGCAAACACCAGGAATCCATGCATGATTCCCCAATGATCATTTATAACTGGTATAGAAAGGGAAAGGTATTCAGGATTAACAGTGATCAAAACAGCATGTGCACATGGTAATTATCACTGGCAGAATACCACAATACAATAACGTTTCCAGTTACATGGCCTGAATATAAAGGCATGATCCCACTCCAAACTAGATTATATGATCCCATCCATATGTGACTATAGTGAGAGAATAATGTGATCTAAAAGCACACCATCTCAATGGATAACGAAAGAACATAGATGCACCTCATAAGTTCTTTACCTAGAAGGATGGCCCACTGTAGTGTAACCATTTATGCACATCAGAGAAAAGATTCAATCATCAGACCTTTATTACAGATACAAACGCATTGCGTGTGCTATGCTGGGTGATAGTGTACCTCTAAACATCCTCACATTAGTTGAAGATTAAGCAGCTTAACGCATGGAAGAAAGAATTTGCAAATTTTCTGTCAAGGAACGGAATTGAAAGAGCTCACCTTCTGCCATTATGGTGCTTTATATAACATTGAAGAGAGTGGACCTCTACAAGTAATCCTTTGGTTCACAATGTATTAATATAAGTTCCTAAACAAGAAGCACCTTTTGCTCAATACTCACTATAAAGGTTACTTAACCCTCTACCACACCCAAGGTATCACACAACAGGAACAATGGATACAAGAGTGGGGCTTTCAGCTCGACACTCCTTACCAATAATTGCACAAGGGTTACAATAGAGTAGGAAATAGCAATTTGTTGAGCGCATAGAAAACCAGCCATTTGGATAACTATTTCACCACTCTTGTCATTGAACGAAAAGGTCAGTATCCCCACAAACAAAGATAACTCCCTCAATTCCATCCATCTTGGAGAAAATTCTGATGGAAACAACTACAGGATTTATTCTTTATTGTTGCAAGAGCCACCCATGAGAAGCATAGAGACAAGTACCCCAGTCACTGCATACTTGACTGATGTCAGTGCTTTAGGGTTGCGTTGGGGAAAGTTGCATAAGGGAAAGTGAATTGGAGGCCATGGTCAAATGCGGTCTCGAAACTGTTTCTTCCTCGACTTTTCTCTGAGAGAGATGTAATTCTTTGGGAAGATTCAGAATCAAGCTAACCGCTGGAGCTAGTATCGAAGCTTATCCAGCATAAGATTAGAAAAACCGCTGGAGCTGTTCTGACAGAGACGTGTCAGCCGCTCTCTCTCTCTCTCTCTCTCCCTCTCACACACATACAAACCATCGGTTCCAGCAAGAATGCTCTGTGTGTGTGGTAACTTGGAAACAATCTCTTCAAGGGGACTGCAGAGTGAGTGAGGTTTGAGAAATGATGTACTCACAGAGAAGATGTTGAGATGGCGTGTTTGCAGAAATCGAGAGGCGGCCGCTGGTGCTGCTGCTGCTTTGGCACGGAGCAGGAGCATGGTCGGAGCGGGCGAGCGAGCGGACAGCAGACGAGATCTTTGCGTGTTTTATTCCCTCGCACAAACAACCGAGCGATCGGACAGCAGACGAGATCTTTGCGTGTTTTATTCCCTCGCACGGACAAC
The DNA here is from genome assembly GCA_037176905.1 of Azolla pinnata. Lineage (NCBI taxonomy): Eukaryota > Viridiplantae > Streptophyta > Polypodiopsida > Salviniales > Salviniaceae > Azolla > Azolla pinnata. Next base: position 14,481 of record JBBBWG010013602.1, read on the forward strand.
CATTTGTTTGTATATATAGCCAACGCATATAGAATGTAGATGCATACAAACCATCTTGGAACCCAATTACTCCGACCTTTAACCAATGAATCGTGTTGATACAATACCATGGTACATATCTAGCTACGATAGCAAATCTGCGTCGTCAGAGAGATTTCTGCTAATATATTTAGTCACTATTCTACCATTTCTGGGCACTACACGTGTACTTTTAGTTGTTCTTGAGAATGAATATCGTGCCGGTTCTGTGTTCCAATCCATCATGTAGAAAAACGCGATTTTATTTTGCAAACAATCGCTTCAATAGCTCGGTAGGTTAGAGCGTATGGTTGTTAAGCATAAGGTCGGAGCTTCAAACCCTCCTTGAAGCGAATCGCTATGCAACTTGCTTTTCTAACTAACTAAAGCAAATGTTCTAAGATCGCTCCAAACGCCATTCCTAGATTCGATGAATTATGCAACTTGTTCAAACCCTCCTTGAAGCGAATCGCTATGCAGCTTGCTCTTCTAACTAACCAAAGCAAATGTTCTAAGATTGCTCCAAATGACATTCCTAGATTCGATGAATTATGTAGGGATACCGTCAAGGTTGAATCTCAGGTTAATAGCTATACCTTAAATTACAAGGAGAAAGTTATGCGGTATCCTTATTCGTAGTAGTGTTTTCATAATTATGAGATCCTTAACAATTCAGTTACTTTTTTAATTCTCAATTACTTGAGCGCGTAGCTTTTAACCATGTGGTCATGGGTTCAATTCCCATCGATGGCAACTGTTCTTGAACCATTCTATAAATTATTTGAGATAATTTAATTGCAATCCCAGTCTCTTATTATTATTTGTTTCGAGGACCTCGATTTTACTATCTTACCTATATTTTTCTTGCAATCAATGTGTTGCGTAGTCAAGTGCATTCAATTTTTTTCAGGATCAGGCTCCTAAAAAGGATACTCTAAATAGCTTACCGAATACGTTCCATGATTAGATAGTCTACGCTATGTTTGCAACTACATTAGGTGGTGTAATTTTAACTTATTTGACTTGCTAATTTAACTTGGCCATTTGACTGTTTCAATAACGAGGGTTTGTAACGGGCCTCATATTTGAGTAAGGACCTTATCATGCCTGTCAATTTCTTTTGAACTAGGGTAATCGTATAGTGCTGAATATTATACGCACAAGCGGCACAACCTCTTACGCACGACAAGGGTAAACATGAATTTATAGATGCTCTTTATAATGCATTATAAGGGTGCCAAAGTTTAGCTCCAAATGTCTATCATTTAATTTGGAAAATAGAAATATTTGCTTACTAGCTATTCGACTATAAAAGTAAAGTATTTTATCAAAAATTTCTTAAGAGAAAAATCTAAAATGGTGCATTACCAGTCCTTCTTTCCTCGGCTTAATTATTTGCGAGAACGTACAGTCCAAATACCACCCTTAGCTTAATTGATCACTATACTTTCAATCAGAGATTGTTTAATTTAATTTCTAGTATTTTCACTATTATTAACCAATTATCAGCTTATAATAGGTTTTGATTTCTTTGAGCTAGAGTTTCCATATACTCGCAAACATTCTATCCGAGCAGTAGATTACATATTACGAATGCACATGAGATTAAGTTCGCAAAATCTATAAAATGTTGTCTAGACTATAATGATTGTGTTATTTTTGGATTCTATCACAAGAATTAGGAACGTGTTGCAGGTACATCACATACGACAAAGTCGTAAAATTTTGCATTGGACTTGCTTAATTGTTCTTACTTATCATTTAGATCCGGTAGATTGTAATTAAGATCTATCAAACTTGAGACCTAATTTATTGATAGTTAAAAGACTACAAAAAAGTAGGACTCTTCTATTGTTTCCATAGTCTAAGAATGGGCACATTAGAGTTTGATTCCAACAATCACTCTCAATAAAGTCGTTGTGTGATCGAAAGAATAATTCAATTTGTAATCTATAAAGTTTACCTCCAATTATATTTGTCGGTGCACCTATCCTAACCTCTCATGGTCAATCATACCTACTTGCTCTCATCTGCATACTGTTTGGAATCGTTATACATTAGAAGTGATATTTGTCACTATTCTACCATTTCTGGGCACTACACTTGTACGTTTAGAGTCAAAGATAGTTGCCTTTGAGAATGAGTATCACACGTGGTTTTGTGTTCCAATCCATCATGTAGAAAAACCTCCTTGAAGCGAATCACTATGCAGCTTGATCTTCTAATCTCCAAACTAAATGTTCTAAGATTCCTCGAAATATGTCGCCCCGTTAAAGATTACTCGAGATAAATCACGAAACTAATCCAGAGTATGACCATTTCGAGAACTTACTAAAACCAAGAATTGTTGAAAAGTCTCGTGGAAAACTAGAAAACGACATATTATTGGGACCTGCAATTTAATTGCCATGTTAGCCTGGGTAAGTTTAGGAAGCTTTTGATGTGATCCTATGGCCTAATGCATAAGGCGTTGGTCTTCGGAACCAAAAAATCTAGGTTCAACACCTAGTAGGATCGAAACTACTCATATCACCCGCCAACATCATTAAACACGATTTATTTCACGATTAAACACTATTCTTCATAATAAGAATATGTAGGTTTCAAATCAGGCTTAATTGATTGTGAAGAAGAATTAAAAAAGAAACAACTACATAAGATTTTATTTGGAGTAACAATATGAAGATTTCGAGGACAACCTACAATCAAGGATGGCTGTAAACTCTCTTCGAAAACTGGAAAACGCACTACAAGGTAATTGTCAGTTTGCCGCGAGATTTGTTCTGCAGAAAAGTCAGAAAAAGTCGCGGCAAACTCGCGGTAAACGACATTCTGTTTTACCGCAAAATTTTGCCGCGACTTTGCCGCGACTTTGCCGCAAGTTTTGCCGCGAATTTACCGCGCATTTACTCCGAATTAACTGCAAAATTTACCGTGAATTTATCGCGAATTTACTTCAAATTTACCGCGAATATATACGCAAGTATTTCTGCGCATATATACGCGAATTTACCGCATCTATTTCCGCTTGTATATACATAAAATTAAATTAAAAAATATTTATATTAAAAAAAAACCTCATTTTATTCTTTCTTATATATATTTTTTGTTCTGAACTTGAGAACATATATATATCTTCAAAAGCTTTTTCATTTAAGAAAGCTATTCCATTTCAAAAAGCTTCTTCTGTTCAGAACTTAGAAGATGGACGAGAAAGTAAAGCCCTCATTCCCTATTTATACAAGATGCCTGTTTGTGACTATTCATGTGGGATATTTTCACATCTTACTTGTCTGTTTCCTCCTGTATACAACGATTTATCTAGATATACATATTCATATATACATATATATATCTATATATATATATACATATATACATCGATTTATCTGTACATTCATACATATATACATATTCACCTATACGTGAACAACTACATAAATATTCAGTTATATATGTTTGTTGTTTGCTGCAACATACTCGTATATTGAAGCCTACATACAAATTCATTTATATTCCCATGCAAACATGTATATTCACCTATAATGTACATGTTTGCTTCATATTCTCTTGTGTATGATTACATATATATATACCCATAAATATTAATATATTCATGTATATATATGCATGTATATCTAGATGTATACAAATATATTGTTATATATATGGATAGATAATAGGATATTAATCATTTTATATAGAATTTAGTAAACCTTTTACATCATTGTATGTTGGATTGATTGGATAGACCATTTGCTTGTTTTAGGTGAGGTTATGGGTTCAAATCTTGCTTGGGACACAATTTTGCAATAAGGTCACGGCAAATTTCCAGCAAATATGCAGCAAACACGCGGCAATTTTGCCGCATGTCATAGCCGCGTTTTTGCCGCGATTTTGTTGCAACATTGCCACACTGTTTGCCGCGAGTTTGCTGCAACATAGCTGCAAATTAACTTATAATAGTATGAATTCACTTGTATATGCATACATACATGCATATTCATCTAAATATTGATTTTTTCATGCAT
>JBBBWG010013624.1:0-15000 GCA_037176905.1 Azolla pinnata
ATGGTCGTCCAAAGTTGGTTGCTCCAACTCAGTTAATGGAAGTTTCCATTTTGTGCCCAACTCTCTCTCTCACTCTCCCTGGTGTCTTGGCCGCCACAACTTGACGTTCCAGATCTGAAGCCTCCTCCTTCAGATCTGATCTTCTCTTTGCTTCCACCCACGCCTTCACGCTTCCACCATACTGTTGGAAGCCAGCGCTTGTTCCGCCTGACGGTCTTCGTCCCCAACAACACATTCGTGTTGCATTGGAAAGTGGTGTGTTCCCAATCTGGTTCTTCTATTTGATGGGTTAGCCATATGTGTTAAAAATTCACACTTGCATTGTGTAGCATCGATGTTGCACCATTGAAATTTGAGGGTAAATCCTGAATGGAGCGCCAGAGGATGGTGCTCGAAGCAATCTCGGAGGAGCTCTAGGGCGCTACATATAAGGTCGATAGCATCAAAACTTTGACTCTGGAAGAGTTCTCAAGAAAATGGAAATGGCAGATACAAAGAAAGAAGATCATGTAAATGGAAAACCAAGGCCAACCAAGTTCAGCTCAAGACCAATCTCGGACTAGGACATAGTTATGACCACTTGTTATATATTGTTTAGGGCTTTCGTATTTTATATAACTCGGCATTTTTTATTGCTGATATACCCATCCCCGGCATTATTATTGAATGATTTGATTCTTTGTGTACAAGATGATAAAATATCTATAAAACTCACAGTGTGGTTTTCCTCAATCTCAGAGAAGGAGCGTTTGCTTGCCAAGGAAGGGGTTGAAATCCTGTTAGCAGTATATACAACAATGCCCAAAAGCATGGTGCTGCTTAAAATCCCAACGGGGACTCCAGAACCATTGGCAATTGTAAAACGCTTTCTTCTGTAATAAGAATTGGTGTAATAAAAATTGGGCTTTCGTTAACGATTTGACATGGTTGTATCTACCATGATGATTATTTTCTGTCTATCAGCTTGGAACTGTTGACACATAAAACCCATCAATTCATGATTGAGTGTTGATGATCATCCTCTCTTAGAGATGCTTCTTCTGAATTACGCATCCTATGGATTTTATAGAAAGAATATAAATACCACACATTGTGTACTCCCAACTTAAGAGTTAACCTTTTCCCGGGCATCGGCAGGATCTTCCAACATGTTATAGTCACTACCTCACACTAATAACATGTTTGCATAAAAAACATGTAACATTGCATAAAAAGGAAACATTTGAAATACTTCCTAAGATGCTGTAAAAAAAAAAATTACATATTTTTTATAAACTTTCCAAAGCATATTGATATATCGCTATCAATAATTTAAAACAATTCCAAAAAGAATACAATTTCAGACACCAGCATAATGTTTTGAGAGTTCTAAAATAACATTAACTAATCATTTTTAATAAAATATGTTTTCACAATGTGGTTAGATAGAAAAAACACATTATATATTTCAAAAATAAATTATTTCTAGTTCTATTAAAGATTAGATTGCAAGTTTTAAAGCAATATTCAGCTCTTGTCAATAAGAAAGGCTTCATGCTAGGAATTGCCCTTTTGACAAATACAAGACTCTATGTACGAAGTCCATGTAGCTCCACATTCGTGTATAAACCTTCTACAAGGGGTCTTTGCTGTCACAAGCACATACCTTTCAAAATGGCACTATCAAGGTTCAAACTTGACACCTTCCACTAAAAGTTTTCAATACTAAGCACTATACTATCTTACTTATAACAAATATACATTTCTAAACTAATTCTTACATTAGTATAAAACTATTAAAATTGTCGATGATTCTAGCTTATTGATGACCACCAAGTGGCATGCATGCAATAACACACATGCATAAGCTAGAACCAACGTTAAAAATCGAGGACCTGGGAATACTGAACGATTCTAGTTAGCATGCCTTCTTCATGCGCTTGGAGAAGAAGCGGTGCAAGGAGCCTCTAGAGCTCGCACCCAACTGGAACGACTTGGCCAGGTCCATACTCGACAGAAACCTCGCCGAGCTCTTCTTGGACTGAAACTCACCAGCAGAATCTGTGTCGCCTGGGACCGGGTGACAACAACCAACATGGCCAGCCGGCCTGGGACAAGTGCCAGAGCACTTTGTTGCACTGGGCTTGCTGATGTTGTTACTTAGGACGATATCATGGTCAATGCCCTCGACACCTAGCCCGACATCAGATCGACACCTCTCGACTTTGCAGGCTCCGCAAATGCCGATCCGATGGCCTTCATCGACCTCCAAACCCATCGCCATGTTCGAGATCTCCTGTCACAAGAAACTGTTGAGGTGCTAGCTAGCTAGGAAATTGTAATATTCGCATTCATCGAAAATATTGAACATGAATATATGAATGACAAACAGACATGAATATTGAGAGAATAGTATTTTAACATTTCGATTTATTATTTATATTATAGTTTAGCCTAGTGATAAGGAAAGATAGCATCATAGTAAAGTATGAATGGGAAAACTACAAAAATAACACTAACAAAATTATAATTTACATTTTAACGCCTACCGAAACTAGAAATTACAAATTGATGCCTGGTTTTAAATATTAACACGCAATTGATTGATTACCACTAAATCAATTAATTCTGAGTTCAATTAACATCAAATTAACTAATTGATTAACTCTCGATTACTTGATTAACACCAAGTTAATTAGATTCCAAAACTACTAACTTTTATTAATCAAATATAGTAAGGGAATTGTTTAGAATCAATTAGTGGGAAGCGAGTAGGAATAAAATTAATACTAGCAAAATTAATTGGGTGTTAAGTTTTAGTGTAACATAAGATTAGGCATTAATTTGTAATTTGTGATTTCAGTAGGTGTTAAAATGTAATGGATAATTTTGTTAAGCGTGTTTTGGTAAATCTCCCAATATGAATTTGGGTTAAATTCTCACTTATTACCCTTTACTAATTTGATTTCATATATTTGATATTTGTTTAATTTTATATCTATTAAATATTTGATTTTTTAAAAATGAATGTTTATTTTATACTTTAAAGTTTTTTTTTGTCATTTTAAAATAATACTTTTATACTCGAATACGAATGCACGAATGTATTCTTCACTAAAATCTGTGGCTTTAGCTCTAGTCGAGCAGAGTGCCGAAATACATAGAGATGGCCGGCCTGTTACATACCTCATCGAGCTTCGTCGTAGGCGCAACAGCGGCATGCACTGCTTGGAAACTGTGCGAGTTCAGCCTACATGCCAGCCAGCAGAAACATGTACAAAAGAAAAGCCCTAAAAACCCCGCGCGAAAACAAAAGACCTTAGAAACCCTAAAACCCGCTCGCCCCCATCATCTCCACCTTGCTATAGATTCTTGCAACTCCTCGAGTTCGAGCTGGAGCTCTATGCTTCTCGTTCGGAGGTGGGCATCATCGGCCGAGACGGCGGAGTCGGGGCCGGCCGCACTGATCAGGTGTGAATCCGGCACACGCCTGCATCCCGCTTGCAGCCCCTTTAGCGTCCTGAATTCCTCCGCCTGCTTCGACTCTCTAACATCGCTAGCGATGCCAACATTGTTGTTGTGGTGGTTATTCTTGTTGTTGTGTTGGTGGTTATAGTTGTTGTTGTTGTTGTTGTTGTTGTTGTTGTTGCTGTTGTTTTTGTTGTTGTTGTTGTTCGGATCTGAGCACAAGAGTTCCAGTGGCACCACCATCTTGGCGGTGGCGATAGATTGGGACCTCCTCACAATGTTCTCCAATGCGTGCGAAAGCTGCGCCAAGAATGGCGTGAGCTCCGCCGCCGCAACTTGTGGAGCAACATGTATGAAGCGGTTGGCGACGAGAGCGAGATGGGCGACGCTAGCGGTGAGCGCATCGGTATCGGTATCGGTATCGGTATCGTTAGGGTTAGGGTTAGGGTTAGGGTTAGGGTTAGGGTTAGGGTCAGGGTTAGGGTTAGGGTTAGGGTTAGGGATAGCGGCGGCCGCCAAGCATCCGACGGAGTGGACAAGCCCACGAATTAGGGCGGCCATTTCGTCCGATGATCCGGCCACGTGACGACGACGATCACGAATCGGGCGATCGCGATCGATCTCCGTTTCCTGATCCTCGCGGACCATCGGCAGAGAGTCGTATGAGTCGTCGCAGCAAGCAGCGCCGCGGTGGTGGCCAATGGACAACACAGACGTCGTCGTCGTCGTCGTCGTGGACGAGGTGTGAAAGCGGCCGATCCGCTCGAGCGTCGTCGTCGTCGTCGTCGCCGCCGCCGTCGATTCCTCGGCGACGATCAGCAGCTGGCGATCGTCGGGCGACGACGGAATATCGTGGATCGACGCATGATGCACGCTTGAATTATCGTCGAATCCGGGCGCCGCTCGCCGGATCGATGCGTTGGAATCGATCCATTGTCCTCTCGATCGCGACATCTCGAAGAAGATTCTCTGACATCGTCCCGGATCGTCTTCTTATATATTTTTGTTTTTTATCGCGGTTCCCGACGGCGACCCGCCCACGGAAGCGACGTGTTGTACTGTACTTGACCCACGGCTACAACGGCTTCTTTTTTTTTTTTCCTTTTTTGGTTCCTTGCGGTCCACAATCGATGCTGTTTTTCGTCATGCAAAGATCGCGGCCATGCCTACGATTATCTAGAGGAACTCCTCTTGATGCACCTACCTCATACCAAAGATTGCGATAGAGCGCCAGAAAAGGGGGGAAACAACGTCGACATGAGGTTTGAGCTCATGTGTTATTACTTCCGATTATCGAGATGAGCCGGTTAAACCAGTGCCAAAACCAATTTCCACAACTGCAGACTTTTTAAAACTCTGTTTGTTTGTTGTTGATGGGGCTCCCCGTTCGGATTTTTGCTTACATGCTTCATTTACTCGATAAGATTGACACGCTATATCTGCAGTGTTGTTTTTTCCCTTTGGATGAGTTGTTCTCTTTTCCATTGGCTAAAATACGGTTCTTTGTCTTTCTTTTGGGTCACTCTATTTCAAATGAGTTTGTCCTTTTTTGGGTCATCTTGTGAAATGCTTTATGAAGGTAGCACAAATAAGTTGTTTTATTATCAAAAGAGAAGCAGGTAGAAAATAGAGCGGCTAAGGTGGTAGCGGCTATGAACTTTGACGGATTACATAAGCATGGGAGTAGGTTGACAAGGCTTGAGGCATGGTATAGCAAGTTTGGCTTGAGCAAGGAGCAAATGGACAACGATAGAATAGTGGTTATCTTCTTTTTTTTCGAAGATATAGATTCTTCATTAATGAAAATAATTATAACCATGAGCAAGTGTGGTCTCAGGACCACAAATAAGGTTTGACGATACTTTTTGTCCTTACATTGGCAGCTACAACAAGTCTCTTATCCATTTTATAGATTGGTCCTAATCCAGTTTTGAACCTCAAGTTTAATGTGACGTTGTTTGCCTCCTTTTGCCTTCCTATATCAATTGTCTAGTTGGGAAAATCCATTTTAGGGTTGTATAGTTCTATTGCAGTTGAGGCAAATCTGTTTCTCATAAGGAGGTATCTTTAGGGTTAGTACTAGCTCTTGCTAATTGTTTCTCTTAAGGAGGTTCTTCAATTTGTTGAAAAATTTGGCTTTCCAGATGTACCATAATGTGATGTTGCTAATGAGTTCTTATTGACTTCCATGTTCTTGTAAATTTGAAGGAAAGGGCCAAAGAATACCAAAGACGTCCTCATAGATTTGACCTTTTGTCACAACCCACACTATTTTAGTGGCTTCACTCTCATAGCTCAATGTATCATAATCATGTATTGTTCACACCATCTAGTTCCAAGTTATATAAGTATTTTTTGTCTTAAGTGCAAGTATATGAAACACATTCATCCATATTTATTTTACCTTTGAACATTACTATAGGCAATGAGCTTGCGTTTCTGTCTCTTGTGCACATCTCAACTTTTCAGCTAGCAGCCCCATTTTACTTGCCCGTTCCCCAACTATCATTACCTTATTAAGAAGAAGTCATTGACACAATTATTTTTTGTGCATGTACCAATGTTTTCTAGCTAAGGGTGAGCTCGTTTCATGTTTGTTTAAGATTTTTCTACCCAGTTTGGTTGAGTAGTAAAAAAATTGCAAATATTTGTTAGTTTCAAGATCTTTCAAAAAATACCACTCCATGATCCCAAGTTAGCCAGATTAAGGGGCGATTTCCTAGCACCCAAATTCAACAATCATTAAAGCCCTGATATAGGCTTAGATCAAGGGTCCAACATTTCTATCCAAATGAAATAATTCTGACTCTCTCCCATTTTAGTAAAATATTATTATTGGTTATCTTACGTATATGGTCATTTTCATCAAGTGCGAATCTTTGGATATTTCCATTGACACTCTCTACTTGTAGTATATGCACCCTTCCTATTTCTAAAAACGCTACAAACTCGTGAAAATCTTGCATATTTCCTTAACTATTTCTCCAAGATCCATTGCACAAAGCATGTCACATCATTGTGTCCCCTTTGATGTCAGCCTTGAGTTCTCTATCTTGCACCCATTCTGGTTTTAATAGTAATAAAAATTCATAGGGCATAAGAACTCGTTTGTCCATAAGATAATTTTTCCCAGTTCCATGTAGTCTTCATACAAAACATTTGACCATTGACATCCACGAAATTTCACTACAAGGATTGTGGTTGTAGACGCGTTGTTTACCACAAAAAATCTTTAGTAAATAATTTAGATTTTAAATTATGGCTTGATTGTCCTGCTTAATTGGACCTCTAGTGGATTTATGTGCAGTCCTTTCTTTATACCATCCCAAGCTTTAAAAACGCCTTGCATGAACCCATTCTCCCATGAATTTAAGAATGAGTATGTTTCTCTAAAAATAATCATCTTAGTTCAACTTACCACGAGCCACCATTCCTAGGTTGATAAGCTTGGGATCTCTAGAGCATGAGTTCTCTCCAAAGACTCTCACTTGACAAAAAAACTCATATAACAAATTTATTTAATAAGGCGTTGCTTTGGGCTACTCGTTTTAGAGCAAAGCAAGAGATTGGACGATTGAAGGAAAATATAATAAGAGAGGAGAGTTTATTAAGAATAAAAGAATGGGTTTATTATAATAGAATGAGTACAAGGAGGAGTTCGATACATGATAGGCTTAGAGCTGAAGATTGGTGTTTATTTTAATTGTTTTGATATGATATATATGTCTCTATTTATAAGTTTTTCTATATAATAGCCTAGAGAATTCTAAAATGTTCTAGAATATTCTAGACCTAAAATATTACAGGATGTTCTAAAAGATTCTATAATATTTTAGAAAGTTCAAGAGTTTTCTTTCATACGATAATCACTATATTATTAAAAAATGAATTCTTGATACATATGAGTCTGATTGGAATAAGATTCAAGGTTAACCAAGCTGATGAAGGGACTCGACAACTAATACTTTATTGCGTAAAGGTCTTAAATGAGACCGGAATAGGATCCGACAACCAAGTTGTTTCGGAGTAAAGGTCTTATATGAGAGACAATGCGGATGTTATTTGATTAGAGGCTTAATCTGGAGGTATGACATACCATGAGAAAAAGGAACATTGTAACAGACATGTTGTTGATACCTTCCGTAATGCAAGTGCTTCCATCAATAATTTCTTCAGCCTTCGGATGGCAAAAGTATGTTCGCTTGTCCATTCAAACCTTCGCTTCTCCTTTAGCAAACTGTACAATGGTTCAGCAACGTGGGCATTGCTTGAATGTGGATTTTTCTCCCAAATATGTCAAATTCACATCTTTTAGCCTTTGTAACACCTTCTCGCAATCCTTTATATGATCCCCAACAAACGTTCTACATCTATCATTATCTTTTGATTCATCCTTCTCCTAATCCGAACATCTTTCTATCGGAATATTATCCAAGAATGACATCGTGATTTCTAGGATGCAATCCTTCAAGACGTTGTTCACGGCATTCACCATATGTGTCACCGAGTTCGTTGCACCTTGACGCAAAGTAAAGATCTACACAAACCCGATTAGAGTCCTCATGGTTGTAATGCGCGACTATCCACCAACAACTGGAACTGGTCATATACGGAATAGAGATTGCCAATAGAGTAGATGGATCAGCTTGCAAACGCCTCACCAATTTCATCCACACTTGGCCCAATTCTAGCATTCTGAATTGTCACCTTGTTGACAAGTTTAAGGTCTTTGATGAATCGCATGAATCCGTTCTTCTTCAGAACCGTGAACCACCTATTAGAGTAAAGAGCATTCGATAGTTCTAAAATTCCCATATTCACCTTCTCCTTTAACAGCTCGACCAGCTTCGATAGATGTGCTCTCCGAACCAATATCGATTTCAAATTCCAAGGCACGTGCGGCACCGTAAAGATTACCATCAGTTTTATCATCCTTGGATTAGCACATCCAATTTCTTCGGGCGAAAATGCAAAAGTCTTTCCATGCCCTTCAAGCATCCCTAGGAACATCCGCCTTCTTCAGGGAGGAGGAAATCCTCCCTTCTAATTCGTAGTTTCCCCTTAGTCTCTTCAGTAAAGACATGACCTATCATCGTCGGATTCCTTAAGCTTGGATCATTCGCAACTTCCTTCATCTTTTGCCAGCTATCTTCTGGTAGCTGAACCGCAACTGGCTTGATCTTCCTATCCACCGTTTTATATTTTGTGTTGAGTTCAGCTGGCTCCATGAAGATGTCTCGAAAATATACATCGATGACATCGTACATGTTGACGGAGTTGACCAAAATCACATGTCATTTGCGAGGACAGCTCAAGTCCACAACTTCCTTGATTTCGCTAATAGTGTCATTAAATGAGGCTTCCTCCTGAGTATGAGTCACGGTTTAGGGTTTAGGGTTTAGGGTTCCTGCTATTAGGCTTTCTTCTTTCATCATCTTCTCGAAATCTTGTATCCAACGCTTGTCCTTGTTGAGTGGTGTTAATCTACATGCGCCACTAGGTGTGACACATGTTGCTTCTCCTTGCAATCCACATGCTCTACTTCCTTGTGTGGGCTTATGATTGCCTAAACTATTTGTGCCCCATGCTTCAATAGTTTGCTTTAAAAATCTGAGGATTCGCCACCAAGGCTATCTCAGTTCCTCTCGTGATTGGCTCGCACTGTCAAGAATTGAACAGATCTTTGATTGTCAAGGCTCTTGACTTGCCCAAGGGCTGCTCCATAATCGAACACCTTGGTCTCCATTTGGGAGGATGTGATATACGGTTGTTCTAAGATGACAAGACTCAAATGTCGAGTCTTGTACGAAGAAGTGTTGATCAAACTCCACATCTTCGATCATGACTTTAACATTTGTGGCAAGCTCCATACAAGTCGTCCGTGGCCTTCGTGCAAGACATATCGTGTGTGAATAAGCACACGACACCATCACACTCACTCACTCGTAAGAAAGACACAAGTGCGTGAATAAATCTCTATTACACTAAGTACATACAATATCTAACATATCTTATAGACAACCTCTTGGGTTTTATATACACAATTGGCACCCCTGGTGCTTCCCTCGAATCGTCACCTATATGTACGAAACGTTACGACGACTCTCTACCGCACAAACTTACACCCTTTCAAATTCGTGTTTGTCATACTACTACATACTGCTGCGGATTTCCTACATATTACTTCGGCCACGTACTATTACGACGACGTATTACTTTGGTATTTACATATCTACATACAAGGTACGAATCACTTTGTACACTTTACGTACATCATCAAGGAATAATGGAATCGGTGGCAGGCCTGGCAAGATTAACTGTTTCAAATCCAAGCAAAGTTGAGCCTTCCTTGTGGGAAACTAGTCGCAACTCGAGGTCATGGCGAATGCCTGGCACGGCAAGACATAAAAAAAAATTTGTGGGTGAACATTATTAATGTTGCAGTCAGGAATGGGAATGCAGAATGGACCTGCTGGCTAGATCGAGAGGTTTTTTCGGCTGTCTCCAAAGCGAGACTTGTACTAGTGTTGTAGGAGTAGCAGGAGTCGCAAGTTGGAAACCAATCTTGTTCACTTATTGAGCTAATATTGCTACCAATATCTGAAAGGACTTATGTGGGAGGATCTGTCGTTAATCCAGGCTAACAGTGTGTTCCAGAACAAAACAAACAAATCTTGTGGAAGAAGAGGCAATGCTTGAATGTGGGGCAAATGGTTCTTCCACCATCACATACATGCACACATACATGCACACATGCATACGTTACTTGTGGAAGAAGAGGCAATGCTTGAATGTGGGTCAGATGTTCTTCCACCATAACATGCATGCACACATGCATACATTACTTGTGGAAGAAGAGGCAATGCTTGAATGTGGATCAGATGTTCTTCCACCATCACATACATGCATACACACATGCACGCATGCATACATTACATGCACACATGCATACATTACTTGTGGAAGAAGAGGCAATGCTTGAATGTGGGTCACATGTTCTTCCATTGTCACATACGTGCACACATGCACACATGCATACATCACATGCACACATTACTTGTGGAAGAAGAGGCAATGCTTGAATGTGGGTCAGATGTTCTTCCGATGTCACATACATGCACACATGCACACATGCATACATCACATGCACACATTACTTGTGGAAGAAGAGGCAATGCTTGAATGTGGGTCAGATGTTCTTCCAGCGTCACATGCATGCACACATGCACACATGCATACATCACATGCACACATGCATACATCACATTCACACATGCATATATCACATGCACACATTACTTGTGGAAGAAGAGGCAATGCTTGAATGTGGGTCAGATGTTCTTCCAGTGTCACATACATGCACACATGCACACATGCATACATCACATGCACACATGCATACATTACATGCACACATGCATACATTACATGCACACATGCATACATTACATACACACATGCATACACACATGCATACATTACATACACACATGCATACACACATGCATACATTACACACACACATGCATACACACATGCATACACACATGCATGCACACATGCATACACACATGGGCGCATGCATACATCGCATGCACACATGCATACACACACGCACACATGCATACATGACATGCATGTAGTCATGCATGCAGGCATGCATACATTCATATGGGGAAGAGTCTGCAGATTGTTGGATGCGGACGAGCCGATGCAGCAGAAGCCCTGAATCCTCGAAATCTCCGATCCTCGACAGCATCGAGCTCCCGGATCCGCGCCATGCCTTGCGACTCTACGATCAGATGCGGCGCCGCGGCATCGCCCCCAGCAGCTTCGCGCTCGTTGCGGCGCTCAAAGCCTGTGGCCTGCTGGGCGATCCCGACAAGGGCCGACAGATCTTCGCGGAAGCTGTGGAGGAAGGCCTCGTGGACCGCATCGGAAGAAACGATCAGGGCTCCGTCGTCGTGCTCAACACTCTCATCGGCATGCTTGCCAGATGTGGCTCCATGCACGACGCCCGCATCGCCCTCGAATCTTGGACGCATCGGAATGTGGTATCTTGGACCGCCTTGATCGCTGGCTATGTCGAACAGCGCCTCGAATCCCAGGCCTTGGAATGCTTCGCCGCGATGCAACAGCGCGACGAGATCGCTCCCAATGCGTTCACCTTCTCCAGCGCTCTCAAGGCATGTAGCAACATCCATGCCCTGGATGATGGCAGGAAAATCCATGTGCAGGTGATTCAGACTGGGGCTGCTGACCGTTGCCTATCGATTGGCAATGCCCTCATCAGTATGTATGCTCGATGCGGTTGCATCCTCGAGGCCCAGCATGTGTTCGATGGATTGGGCCTGCCCGATACCATATCGTGGACTGCTCTGATGGTTGGGTATTCGGAACATGGATGCGAAGATCTCTCGCTCGCCCTCTTCGATGATATGGAGTCGAAATGCATAGGATTCGATGCGTTCGCCTTTGCTTGTGCTCTCAAAGCGTGCGGCAATCTGGCAGCTTTGGAGAAGGGGCGGAGGATTCACTTGCGGATCGTTCTTGAAGACATGGAAGATGAGCTGAGCGTCGCAAACAGCTTGATGGGCATGTATGCGAAATGTGGTTCGCTGTTGGAGGCACAGAATGTGTTCGACGAGATTCGTGCTCCGAATGCAGTCTCTTGGGCAGCACTCGCTACAGCTTACACCGACCACGGATCTAGCGTAGACACTTTGAAGCTATTCAGATCAATGCAGCACAAAGGCATCACACCGAATACTGTCGTTTTCTTTTGTGCGTTAAGAGCATGCGGTGTGCTTGCTGATCCAGAAACCGGTGGAGAGATGCACTCAGCTGTTATCAAGCTGGGTTTCAAGGAGGATCTTATGATGAGCAGCACGTTGATCGACATGTATGCCAAATGCGGCTTGCTTCTAGATGCTCGGGTGATCTTCGACAAGTTAGAGAGCCGAAATGTGGTAGCTTGGACGGCCCTAATAGGGGGATATTCCGACCATGGACCCTACCTCGAAGCGCTCATGTGTAATGAACGCATGCAAGGAGAGGGGATCGCCCCGAGCATCGCCACATATGTTTGTGTATTGAAAGCTTGTGGTAATATCGGGGCCATAGACAATGGCATTCGCTTGCACTTCGAAATCGTTCACAAGGGTATGGAAGGCGACCAATCCATCTGCAATAGCCTGCTGTGCATGTACATCAAATGTGGGTTTCTTTCGAGAGCTCGTGAACTGTTCCTAGCAACATGCTTCCCCCAAAACATTGCTTCATGGAGTGCGATGATCCAAGGATATGGTGCACATCATGATAGCCATATGGTCCTATCTTGCTTTGAAGAGATGCAAAGACAAGGTATCAGGCCAAATGCAATCACATTCACTTGTCTTCTCGACGCGTGTAGCCATGCTAATCTGATCGCTCCTGCGTGGGTGTATTTCCAGTCGATGGAAGAAGAGTACGGGATCTCGCCGACGATGGAGCACTACACATGTGTGGTGGATGTCCTTGCGAGATCAGGGCACCTACACGACGCCGTGAAGTTCTTGGAAATGTTCCAGCATTCAGCCTCGGAAAGAACTTGGGCAGCTCTGCTTAGCGCATGCAAAGCACACTGCCAAACTACGATCGGGGCTAAGTGCTTTGAGAACATCATGCAAGCAGAGAGCGTGGTTGGGAAGTAATTTGAATCGGGTTTGAGGTGAGTGTTCTCGTGGGATCAGATAAAATACGCGGTTGAGCTGCAGCGAGTGAGAGCCAGGTGGAAGCACAAACCTCTCTTGAGTACATCTGCTGATTGCCCGTGCACAAATTGCAAAATTCAAGCTATGGTTGTCATCTCTGCGCTCACCTGAAGAAATCATCGATCATGTTGTTGTCGCTTGTGATTGAAGAGTCACTCCTGAACCCTAAACTGGTGCCTTCAGAAATCAACCATGTTCATGCTGTTGCTTGTCCATGATTGAAGAGGCATTCATGAATCCTAAACTGGTGCCTTCAGAAACCAACCATGTCCATGGTGTTGCTTGTTCATGATTAAAGAGGCATTCGTGAACCCTAGGCTAGTGCCATCCGGTGATGCTTTGGTGGAGGGATTAATGAAAGATGGACATATTTGGGAATCACTTTTGCTCTGAGACAAGGCCATTCATGAAGCCTAAACCCTAAATCCGTTTGCTTGTTTGTGATTGCTATGGCAAGCAGACCCTAAAGCACTCACTCCTCCAAGAAGAAATTCAGACAATCAGCTGTGATTGGGAATCATGTTGCTATGACAGGAGGCAAAAGAATATAGTAATGGATGGTTAGACTCTATTAAACGGCCATCCATAATTGGGATATGATTCGATATTTGGCTCAGAATGGGTCAGATTCTTCTTGCTTCTACAAAACATGTCTGTGAGAGCTAGTATGATGGAAAGAGATCCGGACGTTCAATGCATCATTCATAAAAGAGTTCAGGATTGAATGAATCAGCAACAATGGATTAAATACTCTCCGCTTGCAGAGCTTCCGAGTTGTGTGCAGGGCTTTACAATGCATTGGCTCTTCGATCACCGTATAGCATCCCAAGTTAAAGCCCAAAACGATGAGCTTTGTGCTGATTAAACCACAAAGCTAGGGAATTTCTCTTCTCCATCAATCCATCCATCTGTAGTCCCTACAAGACGAGATCTTGCAAAAATGCTTCATACAAACTCTGAAACCAAAAGAGTGTGCTATCACACAGTTAAACAATCACAAGAACATGGTATTGAAGTGCAACATTCTCCCGACTCGGGTAGAGTTCCTGCACAACAGAGGATGTTTCCTATACAAAATGATACCTTTCTGGGCTTACAACTCCAGTTCAAGCTCACGCTCTCGCCTTCAACTCTGCAAGGGTACATGAAAAAAAAAAAACCCATCAAGGTGAGATTCTCCTGCAGACATTGTATGAACCTCCTCTTTGCAGGTTCTAAGCCTCTCTTACAAATTTTACCAACCAGAGGCAGCCCCTGATGATCAGTCCTATAGCTTCTTCACCAAAACGGTATCGATCACTAGAAGCTCTTGTTATTTATGCTTGTGTTCGCTAAGTATAAAAGCAAGGTAGAAGGAGGAGGGAAAGGCCCATTCAAAGGCTGGGATTTGGATGATCCATGCCATCATGGTTCCGAAGCTCTGGATCGATCGATTGTACAAGCTTTTTAGGGCTTGGTTTAGGGTTAGGATTTGGTGGAAGGAGGAAGCTTGGGCCCCTTGCGCTTGTGGTTGAAGACGACAGGCCCTCGTTGAGCTTGAGGCATCCCTGGAGGCGCCTTTGGATCGCCGTAATCTTCATGATCGATCGCTCCAAGCAATCTCAATCTCCTTACTGTAGTTGGATTAATGGCCGGAATGCTACTACCTCGATCGCCATTCGGCACCAGATTTCTTTCATCAATTACCTGTATTCACAGCCCATCCGAGGAGGTTAGAAGGACAGTATCCATCTCCTTCTTTCTTTCTTTCAAGTTTCTTTTTCCTTCAAAAACAGGAACTTCGAATTGCCCATCTTGTCTC
>JBBBWG010013635.1:0-18507 GCA_037176905.1 Azolla pinnata
TCTCTCTCTCTCTCTCTCTCTCTCTCTCTCTCTCTCTCTCTCTCTCTCTCTCTCTTGAACGACCTCTCACGTTCAACCCCCTCGGGCATGGGGTGGAGCCACTCTAGGCTCTACCCCTCACCCCACAACATCCTTACACTATCCGTGTCTCCAAACATGCTTTGAATTCCTCAATAAAAGCTTCAAAATTATCTAGCAATGACGATTGTTGTTCTAATAATGGTGCAAACCATGACAAAGTTGAACCACTTAATAAGGTGCCCACTAGTCCCACTCGGGATGCTTGAGTTGGATAACACATTGGGTGCATTTGAATGACTAATCGTACCTGATTCAAAAATCCCCGAAATTAGGAGCATGTCCCATCAAACCTTATAGGGAGACCAATCTTCGGTTCTTTAAAAAATTCCTTAGCTTTCGACTGTTTGTTGTTGGGAAGCTAGTGCCATCTCCAATTGTTGAATTCGCTCCTCATATTGTTGTATCCATTGGGCCAAATCTTCGTCATGTTATCGTTTCTCCAGAGTGACTTGTTGTAAATCTCCAAGTAGACGTTGATTCTCTGGTTCAAGCGCCACGAACTTTCCCTTTAAGCATTCTAGCTCCGACAAAACCAGTTGATGTTGCTCTATAGTAATTGAAGCCATTAGAGTATTAGAAGAGTTCAAATAATGGTGGGGAATTTCGGTTCAAATTGTCAGCACCGAGACAAGAAAAGAATAATAATTGTAGGAATAGAATGTTGAGATATATTATAAAGAAAGAATATTATAGCTTCTCCGAGACTGGAAGAAGAAGAAGAAGAAGAAGAAACGGTAGGGAGTTGGGATAATAATGTAAGTTAGAGCGCTAGGGACTGGTGTTGAACCAGAATGAGTTGAGAGGAGTGATTGCCCTGAATTTATAGGATGGGCTTGGGGGTAGGGGAGGCCACTTGCAGGAGCAGGGAGGTTGCTTGCAGCGCCGGAATTCTCCGGAATGCTCAATCGTGCCTTTTGCATATAGTTACAAATAATAATCAAATAAGCTAAATGGTTCGACGATGATATAACACAAATGTTAAGGTCGAGGGTTCGAGCATTGCATGATCATGACAGTGAGATCTTGCTAATCACAAAAGTATTTTAAAGATCGGTGATAAGATCAGATTTTAATGCAGTGATGCTAAGCATATTAACTTTATGAATAGGACTAAGAGCATTAACAATAGTGTTCAAAGAACCTTCGTGATCACGAATAGAGAAATCAAACTCTTGTATCAGATCTACCCATCCAACATTACGACAGTGAGATCTTGCTAATCACAAGAGTATTTTAAAGATCGGTGATCAATATTAGTGTCCAAAAATCGATTTCGATATAAGTAATGTCTCCATGTTCATAGTGCATGAATAATCTCAAAAAGTTCCTTTTCTTGGACTGAATACCGATGTTAAGTTGGATTAAGTTTCTTACTCTCAAAAGTGATGGGTTTACCGTTTTCATAAAGAATGACACTGGCTGCATAATCGCTAGCATCAGTTTCAACCTCAAAAGGTTTTGATGGGTCAAGCAAGGTAAATGTAGGAGTAGTACAAACATGTTCGTTGATAACGTTAAAACATTATTATAAATGATTATTCCAAGGAATTGGTTTTGTGGATTTATGTTTTTGACATTTTAAAAGGTGAGTAAACGGTATAGTTAATTGCGAAAAATGATGAACTAATTTTTGCAAGAAATTAACAAAACCAAGAAATGGGCGAAGTTCTTAGACATTATAAGGAATAGGCATAAGTTTTACTTTCTCTATTCGAGCAGGGTCTATTTGAAAACCTTGGTCCGTAATTAAATGTCCTAAAAGCCAAGTGGAAGTGCTTCACTATCTAGAGCCTTCCATTTGTGCTCATAGGTGGTCGTTGTCATTAGTCTCCTCTTGTGTTTCCATGTGTCAAATATCTCCTCCTTCCTTCGTTCAATCTTCTGTTTGTTATATGTAGACATGCGGTTTGCAACGATGGGGATCAACTAGAAAATAGAACAAATACCCTGCTACGATCATGTCAAAGGGAGGTTTACCTCGTAGTGCAAGCAAGTTCTTTGAGATCATGCCGATGAGAGATTTGCAAGCAAATTCATCTAGCATTACATATCCTTGAGTTGATACACCCCAACTTCCTGGCTAAGAAGAAAGACAGTTCCCTACATTTGATTGGTAGACTAATCAAGATCAAGACGCTTAATTAATTACTACACGTTTATGTTAATCTCATGCTGATTACTTCAATTGCTTCATAGCTTTTTCAAATATATTGTCATGCTTATGGAGGAACTCATCCAGGGTTTTTAGGGTTTAAATCCATGGCTCCATTTGTCTGATCTGCACGGATTTCGTCACTCATGGCTCTGTTCGTCAGGATTCGATCTTCTGCTCGTCTCCTGTCTAAACCTTCTTTCCTCCGCCTGTCAGCGAATCAGCGCTACTTCTCTTCTTCTTCCGATGAGGATTCGACAGGTTTCCATGGCATCTTCCCTGTTGCGCCTGATCCCACGCTGCAAAGCCCAGTTGCATCATCTCAACAGATATCCGCTGGCTTTTACTCCCCTGTCGATGCTGCGTCTGCTTGTCTCGATTGCCTCCGCGACCTCACAGGACTTCCGTGGTATTTCCCTGCTTGTGCTCTCTCTCTCTCTTGTCTTTCTTTCTGGCAGTTCTTTTTGGTTCCTTTTGTTTTACTGGGCAGCGTTTTTGAGATCCATGGTTAATGCTGGATCTTTTCATAGCATGTGGTAAAATGGTGAACCATGTCTTTTCATGGACTGCGAAGAAACTGCTAATGAGAAACAGACTTCAGTCTTAAGAGATGAAGAAAAATTCAGGACTTTTATGAGAATATTTGATGTACATGCGTCTTATGAGTCATTGGAGAAAATCAATGAAATATTCGGTGAATACTATACCTTCTCATATGTTGACTGTATAATGGAAAATCATGCCTTCTTATGAACTGCCAAAAAAACATTTATCAGAAGCAGAGATCATTCTGAGGGATGAAGAAAAATCTCTGACTTGTATAGAAACGGTTTTATGTACAAGATCTTGGATGAAAGGAGATCTGAGGGTTTGGAGAAGAGGCTACGTGTTCTATTTTTTAATCAGTTTTTAAGAGCATTTTTTTTTATCTGATCACAAATCGCTAAAACTCAATTATCTGGTAAAACATGTTGACACTAACGTGTATTTTTTGAGCATAGTTTCACCAAAGCCAGTCCGAAATGAAGCCCGTATCTCAGTATATTCTAGGAAAACATTCAATATGATATTTGAACATGCATGGCTACAGGAATCATGCAGTTGGGTTAAGTCACTTCAAATAGGAATGTAAAATGTGTTTGTATACTGAATATAAAAAGCAATTGGTGAAAAATGTCAGAAACCTTACAGCAAGATAAAGCTCTTAAACTCTTTCTTATGGTCATTCCTCTTGTTTAAATTAAATTTCTGGTTCTGTATGTGTCCAAGTATGCCCTTGTACGCATGTGCATGCACTAAAGTTTATGTGTGGAAGGGCCGAAAGTTGAGTGGTCGCAAAAAATCCTTTTTTCTAAAAGATTTGAACAACTAAAACGCTAAGTAAATATGATTTTTGGAGAACCCAATATCAACATCATATTTGTGCGATTGTAGCTGATGCCGTGGGCATTACATTCTCATTGCAATTTGCATATTGTGAATCATTCTGATGGTGTTCTTGCTTCATGCTGCTAAGTGTCATAATCTTGTTTTTTCTGTTGTTTAAGTTGTACTCCAGCTTGTTTATTGTAAACACATTATTGTACTTATATTCTTTTTTGATAGTGGAAGAGTTTTCTTTGTTGTTTGAGTTATTTTCCTTCTCATGTTGGTGCGTGTTGTGCATCTTTACCTTATTAAGCTTCCATTTGTTTCATTATCGTGTCCCTCTCTCTTCCAAAATTATCAAGCTCAAATTTGTTATTCGTTTGATATGTTCTAGGTGGGCGACGATCTCTATCTCAGCTATTGCTCTTCGAGGTTTATTGTTTCCATTAAGACTCATACAAGAGCAAAAACTAGAAGAAATCAGGAAACTCGCACCTAAGTGTGAGTTCTATGTTAGAAGAACAGAAGTTTGTATATCTCCTCTGAAAAATAAATATCCCAAAAAGTACTCGTTGAATACAGTTTGTTTTCTATAAAATCTGCTGGCAGACTAACTTGTGTTGCATTTATTCATCCATATGTATATAACTTTTTCTTTATTTCAGTGAAGTTGGAACTTCTTGCAAGGGGAGCTTTTCAGGGTAAGTTTTTAGAAGAGTACCGATCTTTAAGACATAGGAGACTGGAGCTGAGCAGTCCGAGCCTTTTGTGGATGCTAGGTCCAGGAATTTTAATACAGGTTTAAGTCTGTCACTAAGAAGTGCTTCTGATTTTTCTTGAATATATGTAGCATTTATTGTCGATTTGCAGATAGAGCAAGAATACGCTACTAAACCACTCGGAATATGCAGTTGAATATCTTGGCTTGAATTCATTAAATGTTTCTGAAGAAGTATGGAGTAAGATTAATTGTGGTACAACGCTTTGCAGGTCCCAGTTGTCTTAATGATAATGTACACATTGAGGACTATGGCATTAGATCATCACATAGGTTTCTCTTCAGTAAGTACATGATTTCTATAAATAGTCTTTCATCACTTAACCATATGGCTTTTTGTATATCTTGTTAGGGATAAAAGTTTTTAAAATCTGTTGTAGAAAAATAATAATTAGATCATTAAGGGTTTTGTGGACATCTATACAAGTATCTTGCTGACATAATCAGTTAAAAGAAAGATCACATTAACATGTGCATTCCTCATTGTGTATGTCCATCTATTGTCAGATGTTCACTTTATGGTTCTCTACATTTCTTATGTTTCTGCGATTGCCCATATCATCTGTTATCTGACAGTTTTCTATTCCCCTATCATGTTGAGTATTTTTTTTGTGTTTTTTATCATGAATGACGAGTAAGTGCTGCATTAATGTTATTAGTGATATGGACTAATAGGGTTTTACTTTTGATGTTCTGAATTTTAGGGTGGGGCATTATGGTTTGAAGACCTTACGGTTCCTGGATACGGGGTTACAGGCATGGTTTGGCCCTTTATAATAGCTTGCACCTACCTGGCAAATACACATGTATGGCAATTTACACTGTTTAAGATAATTACGGCATTACATAAAAAAATCTAGTGCTTTTTGTATGCCTTACGTTGGCTTGTTTATAGAGATTTAGGTGCTATTCCAAGGTCGGCCTGTGAGACCTGGGCCATATGGAAACTTTTTAAAGGTATGTTCTTTAGTATTGGGTATATGACAATCGTCTATATCTTTGGTGAACCATCATCAAAATTGTCTTCATCTCTATTTATAGGTCTGGGAAAATTTGCTGAAGATTTCGACTTGCTTCATCTTCTTGTCATTCTACCACGTTCCTCAGGTAATAAGATATTTTGAAGTTTTCTTGCTTTCCAGTTTTCAACGCTTTCCTGAGCATACCTTTTCTGTTGAACAGGCAACTCATATGTTCTTTGTGCCTCACAGCATCATGACATTGTCTCAGGTCACATTGGGTTACCTTTGTTGTAGAGTTCTTTATCTTTATCTGTGATGTGAAGAGTAGGAGCATATCATAAACTGTTAATCCACAGCAATTTCTTGTATCAATATATATGTACATATTCCTTGGTTTATTTGTATCTGTAATTTTTGAACTGTCATAAAATGCTCATCACATTCTGGCATTGCAGACATTGTATTTTGAGCATAAGAAGATTTCGTCATCTAATCAGGAATCCATACTTCAAGACGCTCATCCAAAGAATCCTGTAGGGCTTAGCCCATATGAACAACTTCTTAAGGTTTTCTTTTGAGTTTAGTTGCAAGTTCATGGTTTAGCCTTCTGCTGTTGGGGTCTTCTGAACTGCTCATAATTGCTTTTGCAGGAAGCAGGAGCAAAGTTCTCTTCCGGGAGTTCCTCAAAGGCTATTGAATTGCTATTGTAATATTGCTAATTTGCATGCATGCTTGATTCAACTAAATGCAAAGTTTTTTGATAAAGAAAACTTGATCAGGAATGCCATTAAAGAAGAACCAGAGGAAGGCCAAGCATATGCCTTGCTAGGATTAGTTTATAAGACCAGGAAGGATTGGGTTAATTCAGCATTTTATTATGAGAATGCAATTCTAAAGGTAAAGTTTAGTTAATACCATGTCTGAAATTGTAGGCTTCATAGATGCAGAAGAGAAACTGAATGAATTTAAGTATCTTTACCTGGTAAACAATGAGTTTAGGGAAAAACAGACGACTTCAAGATTGCAGCATATGCTGGATGCGGGTTGGCTTTACTGAAGCATGTAAGTACTCCACTCTATTGAACCTGTGAATTCATTATACGGTTGGATGTTTGTCAGAAAAGTTCTGTCCAGGGTGAGGTTGATACTCTTACCTTTACTGATTTCCTGTGCTACATTTTTGAGTTATGGCCACTAACTCACCTCAAGCAGTTATCTAAATCTATCAAGTTCGAGTTTCAATAAACACCTTAGATTGTCAAATTGAATACGGAGCTGAAATATGTCAAGCTAAAATTATCAATTGAACTTGGAATATTGAGAATCCCTATTGACAATATATTAGTTTCATTTGTAATATAAAAATCACCCATGTTTATGTTTTCTTTAATTGATTTCCTAGGGGGCAGTAGACAAATGCATCGAAATAATGAGAGCAATAAGGAGTTTTGATGTGCCATCCGATCCTCAAACTAAACATCTGTACTATGCATCCTTGGTTATTTTGGGCAGGTTAGGGTTTTGTCTTGATTTGTTTTGAGTTATATCTAGGAAGAGAGTTAAAAGCAGTTTATCGCCTCTTTTGAAGGGCATTGTTGGAGGCAGGACTCGAGGAAGAGTCACGGGAAGTTAAAGCATTAGCCCAGCTGCTAAACCCGGACAACTCTAAATGATTGATTCAACGGCTATAATTATAGCTATGTTGCTGGAACAATCTACCAATTTTCTTATAAAAATCAATTTTAGTTTGGATTTCCTGCAAAATATGTTGAAGCTTGTTTTATCGATAGTCCCAAACATGGATGTGAAACATTATATGTTTAAACATCCATCTGATTGTAACCAATGTGACATAGGGCTGTATGCAGCTTTAAAATCTATTTCAGAACTATTAATTACCCCAGATTATGTTGATTTTTGAGATCAATAACACAGGCGGTTAAGTACCTGACCTAATGTGATAGAGCTTTTCAAACAAGTCAAAGCTCATTGTAATGCTCGGAAAGAGTAAGATATCCTGCTCAAAGGCTTCTGTATCATTCGTTGATGGTTTTATGCTTATATGTCACAAGTTATGAAAGGAGGAGAGCTATCTTGTTCGAGTAAGCAAGCAAGAGTCTGATATTGCAAGAGTGAGTATGTTTTCTGGATGTGATTCTACATGTGTTAATAGTCTCGGAAGCAGTTAGAATTAGATGCGTCCATATGTGACGCATTTTATTCCTTATAATTGTGTCTGGGGCTCAAAAAACGCTATAAATTACATGAGGCAGATTGTACCTTCTGATCTGTCCAAATGGTCTACATTAGAAATTTTGCATAAAATGCCTCGAAGGGTGCTCTCGATTAAGCCATTTGCTTGTGAATAGTAGGGTGTGCTTGTTGATAGAAGAAAAATGGTAGTGTTTCAACTTGCAAAAAACTCGCACTAGAAAACCTAAGAGTGAACAGGGAATTAGACCTACGAATAATTTAGACGCCATCAATGTTCCTTGACTCTATGTTCTGACGGAGAAGCGGCAGCAATTTCCCAAGAACATCGCAGTATCATTAGGCAAGGTAGGTATACTCTAATGGAGAATAGGTTAACACCTATCGATCCGATAGAGACTACTCACCCTCAAATTCATCAACCAAATCGAGGACGCCAGGAAGAAATAAGTTCAGGAGAGAAATGGAATAGTGAGACATGAAAGTAGAGAATAAATGGGCCACTTGACAGTCATGATTCAAGAACATCCTTTGGGTAGCACGATGATCAACAAGTATGGCTTGATCCTAGGATGCAATATGAAGATGTTTTGGTACCCAGGCTTCAGTACAAATCACAGGCAAGGATGAGTTTGTATGTGTATCAAGAAAAAATGCATCACAACATGTATTGCGAAGTGCACATCAATCAAAGCAAGAGCTCAGCTCATAGCGCTAACTCGGTTTTCACAAGTTATACGCTCCAAACACGAGAATACCTGAACAAACTCCACAAGATATCAGCCATTGGTGCGTGGCCGGAGACTTCAACACTATCGAGCATCCTCAAGATTGTTATGGTGGCAACGAAAAAACACA
Source organism: Azolla pinnata (assembly GCA_037176905.1). Taxonomy (NCBI): domain Eukaryota; kingdom Viridiplantae; phylum Streptophyta; class Polypodiopsida; order Salviniales; family Salviniaceae; genus Azolla; species Azolla pinnata. The sequence continues at coordinate 8,411 of JBBBWG010013635.1, forward strand.
GCATGGGAGAACTTGTTTCAACTAATTGATGCTTGGGACTCTCTATACTTTCAAATGCACCAAACATCACTGAAGTTCTCTCGCTCTAGGACCACTAACAAGTGTTAGGATTGCAAGTCCTCACTATTATGCAATATCATACTTGATCTCTGTTTTCTCTGATGGAACCTTGTATTAATCTCTATTAATGATGATAATTACAATGCTTACAATATATGACGTTTTTCTATTACAAGTGACCCTTCAATAATGGGTTCACACTTATGTTTATAGTTTTGTTCATGTCTCTTTAAACCTAAATATTACCTAATGTAAAATATATAATATAGATGTTCATACTAACCAAAATATACCAACACCCCCTTTAAGATGAACTATCTACTTTTTCTTTTCTTTAATGATACTAAACCCTATCTTGAAACATGTTCAATGCTTCTTACTTGACATTGTCTTTGTTAGAAAATTAGCCCACATAGTATTTGTAAAAGTATAATGAATAGAGAGATCTTTGGCCGTTACCAACTCTCTTATAAAATGATGCTTGTTTTGATTAGTTATCTTTGGGTTGTTGCTAATTTAATGCATGATTGATCATCACAATAAAACCCACATAGTATTTGTAGAAGTATAATGAATAGAGAGATCTTTGGCCACTACCAACTCTCTTATAAAAATGATGCTTGTTTTGATTAGTTATCTTTGGGTTTGTTGCTAATTAATGCATGATTGATTATTACAATAAACATCATTTCTGATAGCTTGCATTATCTAGTTCTTCACAAATAGTTTTACTCCATAAACCTTCCTTTGATATAAGCGTTATAACTATTTATTCAACTTCTGTACTAGATAGAGCAACTGAGTCTTTTCTCTTACTTCTCCAAGAAATTGTTCCACCAAAAAATAAGAAAACCATACATGATGTAGAGTGAGCGCTATAAATATCCCCTCCCCAATCAAAACCCAACCACATAGTAGTGCTTGAAGATAGCCATTTCTTTGGGAGGAATTATGTAATTGGAATCTATGATAAGCGATACCCATATCTTTATTGTAATGTGAATATCTCAATATTAAGATCTTGCCAATGGGCAATACCAGGATTATGCATAAATCTTGATAGATATCCAGCACAAAATGATAAATCAGGTCTTGTATAGCTTACCAAATACTTGATACACAATATGGGAGTGTGGCCGTGAATTCTTCCTTTGTTGGTGTTGATAGACAATCATTCATATAAAGCTTGCATGGAACAATCATTGGAGTGTGAATTGATTTGCAATCTGCCATCTCATACTTCAGTAAGATATCTTCAATCATTGGCCTTTGATTCCTTGCAACATTAATTCCAAGGAAAATTTTCAATGATCCAAAGTCTTTCATTGCGAACTTTTCTTTCAGTTGATTAATAGTTATCTTCATATGACTAGTAGAGTTTGAAGCAATAAGGATATCAACCGCATATATGCCAATACGTAGGTACAGATTGGGCTCCGCTTGAAGACGCGTAAATCCAATTGATGTGAGATAGTCATGTAATTTCAAATGCCACATCTTGGGAAATTGTTGTAAAGCAGTACAATGATTTCTTCAACCTCATGGATATCTTCATCTAGATATCCATGAAGAGAAGTTGTTTCTATGTCTAGATGATGCAATTCAAGATTCAAACCAGCAGTTAAAGCAAAAATCAATCTTAAAGCATCCTCTTCTTCTTTTCTTTCTACAGATGCTGCACACAAAAGCACACCTAGAGCAGGGGGACTTGTTGTTGCAGCTAGCCACGAACACAGCTGGAGTAGCCCAGGTTTTCACGCACCCATTTCCTCTCAGAGCAGCCTGTAGGTAGGTGGTCGCCTGTACCTCCTCCTCTCTGCTGTTTTCCAGCGCTGTCCAGCACAGATTGTAGCCTGTGTTTTGCTGAGGTTTTTCCATCCCCCTTTCTTGTCCAGATACTGAGGCCTTGATGATGGAAGTTGTTGGCTGCAAGAAATAATCAGATCTTTCACTATTCGCATCAGATTCACATCCTATTTGAGCTGTACATGTTGTTGATTTTGTGGGAGTAATTGGTGTTGTCATGCTTGAGCTAGAGCTTGGGTCTTTCTTTGATGTTGTTGGTCTCCAAATTATAGATTATCTGAGTTCTTGGTTTTGCGAGGGTGGTTGTGCTTTGATTCTGAGATTAATGCTTGGTTGCTTCCTTTCTCCTATATCACTGTCCATATTGCTTTGTGAAATTGAGCTATTGAGAAAATCTTCTGACATATTCAAATGTGCAGACAATATCTCCTCATCAAATGTTGCAGATCTATTAAATATGAAATTACCGGAGACTATATCATATAGCTTGTACCCTTTAACGCCCAAGGATTCACCATATTCAACCATGATACACTTCTTTGCATGGGGATCTAATTTCTTTCTCTTTTCTAGAGGGATATGACTATAAGTTGTAGCATCGAACACCTTCAAATGTTATAGGTTTAGTTTGTAACCAAACCATAAGCTGAATGGGGTAGATAGATCCAACGCCTTATGTGGTAATTTGTTTTGTGAATAGCAAGCTGTAGCAACAACTTCTTGGCAAAAGGATGGTTGTAGTCCAACAACTGGTAACATACTCCTGCTTGCATCCATTAGGGTCTAAATTTTCCTTTCTACAAGACCATTTTGCTATGGAGTATACAGTGTTGTAAATTCATGTCTTATACCATTTTCATTACAGTAATATCTTCATTTATTGGATAGATATTCTCCACCATTATTTGTAACTTTGATTCAACTTATCTAGTTTTGAGTTGTATTTTCAGCCAAAGATTTGAATGAAAGAAATGTCTTCAATGCTTCAGATTTAAGCTTCAAGAAGTAAACAATTGTAAATGTTGATTTCCAGATATTGATGTGTTTTGAAATGGACCACATAAGTTTGAATGTATTAATTCCAATTTTCTTGTAGTCTTCCTATCACTATGAGGAAATTTCTTCCTTGTTTGTTTTCCATAAATACAACCTTTACAAAGAGAAAGATATGTAAAAGGTTTTGTTGGAATACCTTCTCCAAGTTTGTTTTGACATATTTTCATTGCTTTTGGATGAAGATGACCAAGCCGATAATGTCATAGTAATGTTTGATCAATTTGTGTACTTGTTGGGATATAAGCCATGATAGGGGTTCTCTCTTTAGTTTGTGGAGGATATAGACTTCTGGCTTTCAGGGCATATCATTTTTGCAGCTTCTCCAAAGGGTAAGTTATACTTGATTGCTAGATAATTTCTATTAAATTCAATGACAATGCCATTTTTTGTAGCCTCACTAATTGAAAATAAGTTTCTTGCTAAACCAAGAACATAAGAAACATTTGAACTTCTAACAATTTTATCTTGATTAAATTGTAAATGAACTATACCCTCTCCTAGAGCAAGCTTTGAACCATTGTCTCCGAATTTCACGTCAAGGGGTGTGGACAACCTTCAAGTTGAATAATCATGTAATAATGTTCTGTTATGTGTCAGATGATGAGTGGCATCTGTATAAAAAAACCATAAATTTGTTGCATGTCAAAATTGTTGTGTTAGACTCACAAATGCATGAATAAATGGATCATTGTTATCTTCATCTTCCACGTAATATGATGAATTTGCATTTACATAGTTTCTTTTGTTTTTGTTCCTCAGGTCATATTGTTTCTTCCTATAGTCTCCTTCTATATGAACATGTTTAACACAATAATGATAGATAATGGGCTTTGAAATAGTAAGGGCATCTTATCTTTGATTTTGAAATTTATTATTTGAATGGTTATTTCCAAACTTTTAAAATCTGTTATTATAATACTGATTTGAATTTGTTCTGTTATTACCAAAATTGTTAAAGTTGTTAAAATTTGACTTCTAGTTCTTCATTGTGGCTACCCATTGCCATATTTGAGGTATCCGTAGAAGCTTCATAAGTTGCCCTCCTCTTGAGGTCTACTTGGTTCAACATTGAAATCAAATTTTGTAGAGAGAACTTGGAATCAGCTCTTCACTACAATAAAAGAACTCCAAGAGCTTGGTAAAGCACCAAGTAAGATATCTATTTTCATATCTTCTTCGATTTTATTTCTTGCTTACTTGCATTATCATACATTGAATAATACTGATTGATAATGAAAAAATTGAATCCTCTTCTTTCATTGCAAGGTCATAAAATTATGTCAAGGACATTACTTTGATGATTCTATCAGATGGTGCATAAATATCCTTCAAGATATCCTACATTTCCTTTAAAGATTCCAGATACATGTCTATCTGGTATGTGCAGAATTATTTCTATTTTTGCATCTAAATATTTCATTTTCAATCTGGTTCAATTGTTAGCTTTTGCAAAACATCATTTACAATGTCTATGGCATGCATTCTTGTAAGTTCTCTCAATCTAACACCACTGAGCAAGTAGCCAATTTGTCCAAGATGGAATAAATTCTAGGTTTCATATCTCCTTAAGGAAAAAGGAGGTTAAATAATGAAGGTACCAAGAACCACATGCTTAAATCACAAGTCTATTCTTTTAACTTTGAAGCTCAAAGAGAAAATTAGAGATCTAAGGCGAAGTATTCCAAAATGGGTTAGACCCACAAGGGAAAATGGAAATAGAGATAATTTAGAAAGGTGTCCATAGTGATGGTAAATGTGGCGCAGAGAGAATTGCAAAACGTGTTTGCTAGAGTACTCAATTTTTGCACAATAAAACAATAGAACAATTATAAGAGAGGAAAAGGAAATGTAGAGCATTTAGAAGGGGGCTTGCTTCGGTATTAAAAATGCACAAGAGGGGGCCCAACATTAAATGGACCAATGACTTATTAGCTATGGTAGATCTCATGCTCTAATTTTCTCACTCTTGTTGGCCGTCCTTGACCGCCGCTTGATAATGCCGTTGTCTAGTTGAGAGTTTTCTCTTAGGGAATGGGGTTGGTTGGTGTGCCTTCTCCTAAGTAATAGGGCTCTTATATAGCCCTCCTCATAGCTCACACCAAGGCCATGCATGCATGGCCTCATGACATATGTCATGGCTTGCATGTATGGTTAGCCACATGTCTTAACATGCCCACCTAGAGCATGCTACATGGACACTAGTCATGCATTGCCATGGCCATGCATGCCTTTTGACATGCATGTATGCAATGGCCTATAAGGTCATGACATACCATCCCCCTTGAATAATTGGTCAATCAACAAATGCCTTTTGAAACATACATTCCCAAATTCTATCTACACTTGATGGAAACTACAATTTCTCAGGATCCATAATTTGATATGGCCCATAGTCGACCTCCATTGGACTTTGTAAGGCCTCAAGACCATCCATCACATTTTTATCATTTAGTAGACACTTCTTGAATCTACTAACATGGAATAGGGGGATGTATTTCACTTCTCATTGGAAATAGCGGATCAAATTTGAAGAGAAATCAAAAGATATAGTTGATCTCTCACTCGTTTCTGGTTGGCAAAATGCATCATTCTATTTCCATTGGTACCAAGTCATTGGATGACGTTGTCAAAGGGGTTCTCGAACTGGGTTGCCACCTTGATGTCGCTCGCTCCTCTTGTCGAAGCTTAAAAAGCCAGTTGTTACAACTGATTGCTTGCATGATGGCTTGCGACAAAGAAGTACGCTTCGGGAAGTTGAGTAGTAGATTTTTAACATCGCTTCGAAGGCCCCAATGAAAATGGTTGCAGAGCACTTGGTCATCCCACTAAACATCACATGCTAGTTGTCGGAATTTAGAAGCATAGATGGACATCGGATGCATATCTTGATGTAATGAATAAAGTTTGGTGATGGTTGTTCGGCGTCGGTCCGTATCTCCAAATGTTGCTTCGAACGCTGCCAAAAAGACAAGAAAAGTTGTGTAAGAGTGGTGATGATGTTTTAACTAATGGAGCGAACTAGGCTTGTGCAGCTCCTGAGAGGAGGGTCCCAATGAGACCAACTTGATGAAAGTCATCCGAATATCGTTGGGGCTGTAGCTTAACAATAAACTTGATCTGATTTATAAATCCTTGGAAGTGTACCCTTGTGTGATCGAACTTGTTAGGGAGACTAACTTTCGGCTCCAAGCTTGTAATGGGATGAACAAGACTTGGAGAAAGGGTTGATGAGGGAGAAGACATTATAAGGGGAAGAGTTGTTGATCTTGGCGAAACATTCGTTTTCTTCCTCGAGTTCCATTGGTATTCCACCTTGCAGCTTTTGTAGCGACTCCCAAAGGTCGTTATTCTCAAGTTGAAGTTGATGCATGGCTTCCATAAGTTGATTGCATCTCTTGGTAGAATCCGACACGACGAGGCTTGGGAAACGCGGGAGGTGAACAAACTGTCACGGACAGAGGCAGAAGAGTACACAAAATCCTTCAACATTTTCATGAAACGCTCTAAGAAAAACATACATCTGTTGTAGACTAAACCGCATATTGCCATATCTTGGAGGATGTGGACTAGCAAGTGCACCTAATGAGTGAGAATGGATGACGAGAAGGTATCCTCGAGAAGAAAAACTTTCTCTACTGCTTCTATCTTGGCTGTCTCTAGACTTGTCGGGTCCACCTCCTGCACACGCACAAATCAGATAGTGCACCGAGCTTGTATAAACACTCTCGGAGCGGTACTTAAGCACATCTGGAGACACTTATGGGCAAAATGAAGTAGAGATGAAAATTGAAATTGATATTTGTTAGTGAGATTTAAGTAAATTGAATAAGATTTTGGTAATCCAATTAAGATTCTAATTTACCTATAACATTTGATGCCAATCATGCGACTTCAAGCCCATGAGTTGCTCCACCCCTTTTTATCTTTATTTTGAAAATGCCCCTGTAAAACATCGCATGTATCCTGTCGGTATTCTGACTAGGGTGATTATCTCCTTTGTATCTTGACATTTTGATCTCGTCAAAGTCCAAGGAGCCCTCGGTAATATCACTTGCCTATTCTTGTGCTCGACTGGACATGCACTGCACATCTTCTCACAACATGCAAGTCCATCCAAATCGCTAATGAGTCTCGGATTCCCATTAGGTGGTCCCACACTGTCGTTGCCACATTCTTGAAGATGTGCATTGGGTCCAACATGTGATTTATTTTGAGGTCCTCCTAATCGGCCAACTTGAAAATTATGGACAGCCTACAAACATGTCACATATAGATAAGTGCACATACTAGGGTTTAGGGGTAGTACAGTTGCAGCAAATTCGCAGTAAAGTTGCAGCAAAGTCGCAACAAAATTGCAGCAAACTCAAAGCAATTATGTAGCAAAATCATGGCAAAATTGCAGCAATTGTGAAGCAAATGACATAAACTTTGACTCTCTTACCTTGACATCGCAGGCACTACTTCCCCATTAGCTTGTATCCACATCTCCTTCAACTGCTTCATTATTATAAATCTTAGCGATACGCCATTTTTAGATGCCTGCTAGGGTTGATGTCTGGATGGAAGAAATTTGTCGTGATTCGAGTAGATGACTCGTTTTAGGTGAGGTGGTCCTGTTGACACGAGGGTTGGCCCACATCTAGGGTAGGCATGGTATCCTGAGGTCGATAAACTTGTGAGTTGAACAAGAATTGTGTCATAGTAGTTTCTCAAAATTGTTAGCTCTAAAATTAGCGAACTAATTTGGTCCACGTCCTAATCTGAATATTGCCCTAAAACTTGGGAAGCCATGCATTGTCCACATTCGAATGAATCTTAGGTTGAACAGACGATTGGGATGTGCCTTTGACATCCTCCATTGGAACCCCTTGCCATAATAATTTCATCTCCTTTACAAGTGCTAGGTGCACATCCATATTCGCGACCTGAAACTTGTCAGGGATGAGGAGCATTAATGATATGACCCTTCTTGATCGCAATGTGTGGAGGCAAGTTGTAGTTCACTAAACCCTAAACCCTAAACCTCTATTAACATGGAGTTGGAGCAACCAACTTTGGACGACCATATAAGCTTGGTATTTATACCCCCAAGCTAGGGCACAAGCCTTTTTTGCATACTACAAATATGGCCTATCCACTTATGGACAGTGTGAATATGACCATTAGAAGCCTGCATTCGACACTCCCCCGTAATGGGCGTGTTCCAAAAATCCGTAAGAAGAAAAAAAATCTACAAGTTTTACAGATTTACAAACGGGCTGATATATTACGAAATAGTACGATCGAACAAAATTATGATTGTAGAAGTGCGATCGATCATTGTAGAGAGTACGACTATTTCCGCAGTTCGTTCGGAATCAGCTCCACACCCTTCCGATCGCGCAAAGATCGAAAACACTTTGTCAAAAGACTCTTGGTCATCGCGTCTGCAACATTGTCAGTCGTAGAGACCTTCTCTAGACTGAGCATCTCCTTAGTTGCGCAATCCCGAATGAAGTGATACCGAACCTCGATATGCTGAGAAGCATTGTGACGTATTGGATTATTCACCAAAGCGACGGCTACCAGGCTCTCGCTAAGTACGATTGGAATCCATTTCGAAATAACTTGTCATGTAGTTTTGATCTCCACGAAATGGCGCCGTACTCGACCCTGAAGAAGTATTCGGACGTCGATTTCCGGCTTTCGAGACAACCCGCGTAATCCGAGTCGGTGTAGCCAACTAGGCCTAAGAGTTCGTTCGGTCCGAATTTGATGCCGTACTCTTGTGTGCCAACCAGATATTTGAAGATATGCTTCACTGCGTTCCAGTGTGGGCAGTCGGGATTGTGCATGAATTTGCTAACGACTCCAACCGCATGCGCTATGTCTGGCCGCGTCGCGACCATAGCGTACATCAATGAGCCAACAGCCGGTGCGTATCGTACCGGCTTTATATGGTCCCCCTCCAGACTGGGTGTCGGGCAGTCCTTCCGTGACAGACGAAGGTTAGCAGGTAGCAGTGTCGTAGCAGATTGAGCCGAATGCATGCTGAATCGCTCCAAAATTCGTCGGATGTAATCGGTCTGAAACAGATACAACTGTGATCTTTATCTCAAGAATGTGATGCGCCGGACCAAGGTCCTTCATTGCGAATTTCAGTAGCATTTGCCATCGGAGAGCAACATATCGTCCACGTACAAGATGAGGAAGATGGGACTCCCATCTGGTGCGTCCTTATTGTATAGGCAATGGTCCTCATTCGATCGAAGAAAGCCGATCGATCGTACGAAATCGTTAAACTTTCTATACCATTGTCGCGGAGCTTGTTTCTAGCCGTAAAAGCTCTTCCGTAACCGACATATGAGATGTTGACGGCCTGGTGACGAAAAGCCTTGCGGCTACTCCATATATATTTCCTCGTCTAGATTACCATGGAGGAATGTCGTTTTTACATCCCACTGAAGTAGCTCAAAGTCCTCAAGCGCAACTACGCGGAGGAGGAGACGAAGGGTTTTTCATCTTGACGACGGTTGAGACGAATTCGTTGAAGTTTACGCCGTACTCTTGCTTAAACCCTTTTGTTACGATGTGCGCCATATACTTCAGATTGGAGGAATCAGACACCTGTTTGAGTCGATAGACCCATTTGCATGGCAGTGCTTACCGATTCTGCGGAAGTTCCACCAAGTCCCAAGTCTTGTTTGCTCGGATAGAGTTTTTTTCGGACTCCATTGCAAGTTGTCAACTTGCAGCATCTGTAGCGTCCGTCGCTTCTCTATATGTCGTAGGTTCACCGGCGTCCATAAAGAACAAGCCGGGAGAGTACGTCTCAAGTGGCTGCGATAGTCTTTCCGATCGACGTGGAATGACTGGGCTAGCCGGTTCTAATGCGATCGTACTTCACACGTCTGAACTTGGTTCATCCAACCCTGTCAGACTAATAGTAGCTCTACTACTCAAATTTTGTGCAAGTATGGCTCCTTCCGTACTGAGAGAGTTGGTTGATCGTGAAGTCGACCTCGTGTGTTGTGTTAGCCCTTCCGGAGAAAGACTAAGACTGTTCGTGGGTGACGATGAATGGTAGATTGCTTCGTTCGTTAATATCCACTTGCTTATGGCTTCCCGGAATGATCGGGGAAATCCCGATCCAAGGATAGATGCTTCCGGCCGTAATCCCGGCTAAGTGTTCCTTC
>JBBBWG010013646.1:4444-18507 GCA_037176905.1 Azolla pinnata
ATCTACATAAGCTGCATATCGGCACATGCACGTGTATCTATCAGCGTGCATGCGGCACACATACATGCATGCACACATGCATCATTGCACGCACACATACATGCACACATGCATCATTATGCGCGCACACAAATATGCATATGCAACCATGTCCACCCACCCACATGCATGCACGCACATGCACACACACATATATGTATGTGCTACACGCATGCATGCAGACATACATACATGCACACATGCATGCATATACATGTACACACGTGGGCACATACACACCAACATACACATGCATGTGCGCATCATCTACATAAGCTGCATATCGGCACATGCACGTGTATCTATCAGCGTGCATGCGGCACACATACATGCATGCACACAAGCATCATTGCATGCACACATGCATCATTACGCGCGGACACATATATGCATATGCAACCATGTCCACCCACCCACATGCATGGACGCACATGCACACACACATATATGTATGTGCTACACGCATGCACACAAATGCATGCGTATGTATGTATGTGTGCATGCATGCATGCATACATACAGACATACATGCATGCACGCATGCATGCATATACATGCACACACATGCGCACATGCACCCCAACATACACATGCATGTACGCATCGTCTTCATAAGCTGCATATCGACACACGTGTATCTATATGCATGCGTGAGCACACATACATGCATGCGCACATGCATCATTGCACGCACACATGCATGCACACATGCATCATTGCACGCACACATGCATCATTACACACACACACACATATGCATATGCAACCATGTCCATGCACGCACATGCACACACATATATGTATGTGCTGCACGCATGCACACACATGCATGCCTATGTATGTATGCATGTATGCATGCGCGCGCGCATGTGTGTATGCATGTGTGTATGCATGCATATTTAGAAAGTGGAAGGAGTATGCTCCCGAAGAGGAACTGTTCCTCTTCTTCAGTCCCAACGACCAAACCAGCTATGGCGATGGATTCTTTCCACTGTTGAATTTCTTCTTCTTCTTCTTCTTCTTCTTCTTCCTCTGTTCCTCTCTTCATCTTCTATTTCTTCTTCTTCCTCCTCTTCTTCTTCTTCTTCTTCTTCCTCTTCCTTGTACATACTTCTTCTTCTTCTTCTTCTTCTTCCTCTTCCTCTTCTTCTTCTTCTTCCTCTTCCTTGTACATACTTCTTCTTCCCTTCCTTCCGGCTTCCCCAATGCTGCTGCTCCTGAAGAACCCAACATCCAAAATGCGCAGCTATTGCCCCTCGCTGCTCTCCGTCCTCGTCCTCGTCCTCGTCCTGGCTTTGTCGTCCTCACAGCTCCAGACTTCCGCTGCCATCTCTGATCCAGTCGAAGGTCAGTGTGCATAGATTTCTCCCGCTTTTCTTCTTCCGGCTCTACTCCTAGTGTGCCTCGCGTTTCTTGCCCTGGAAATATTGGAATGACACCGAAAATTTTGCGGGTTGGGGACTCTCGGGTGAACCAAGGGCTCTCTTGATCTCCCCCCCCCACATATCTCCCTCCAATCATTGGTGTTGTGTACATAATGAGCGTCGGTTCTTCAGTGATGTTTCAGCGGAATTGTGTGTCCCCAATCTTAGTTGGTCGAACCCTAAACACCACATCCAAGGCTTAATCCCTGAACTGAGTGACCTTGAAATCGGATTTCCATTTTTATGTCGCGGCCATCGATTTCTATAATCTTGTGAGAGTGGTATGTGGGCTCATATATGCTCATGGGCAGCAGCACATGAGAAATGGGAACCTGACTCAAGCTGATTAGCTACTACTTCATTAGCTACTAAAATTATAAGTGCTAATGGACATCTTCTAAAATCTATATGGAAACAAGTGTATCAAAATCTATATGCCAGTGGCTAATGGGCATATTCCGAAATCTGTGTTTAAACAAGTTTTCTAAATAATCTCACGTCTAGAAAATCTACCTAGCCTCTGTCCCAGAAAAGACATAGTTGATCCCCATTCTCATGCTTTCATTCTCAACAATTGATCCATTTGTCCCATGCACGCTTCATCGGACATAAAACTAGTTGTCTGATATGTGTGCTACTTATTACATGATACTAATTTCTTATACGCTCATGATCGATTGTGAACGTTTGATGATGGCTAACTGTAATTACTAACATACCACGTCATGCTACTGATTTGTCTACGGCTGATTCTTTGGTCATTCATACCAATAGTTAGTAGCTAGGCAAATGACTGTTCAGTGACTGTTGTTACTAACTTCGCTTGAAAAATGGTGGATTTTTATATGATAATTCGACAAAACCATCTTGGTTGTGATTGCAACAGTTGCAGCTCTTCAGGCTGTAAAGCGCGCGCTGATCGACTCTTTCAATAGATTGGAGGACTGGGTGGGAAATGACCCATGTGCAGATACTCCGTGGACAGGGGTTATATGCGATGTCACCATCAATGGCACAAAGCATGTTACAGAGCTGTAAGTCCAACAATCTTTTTTCTTTCACATCGTTATCTGGATTCATGAGCGAAGATTCACATAGAGTTTAGTAAGACTGGTGATTGTCTGGCGTAAAAACTGATTCACAGCTTTGTGGTAAGACAGGAACTGTGTGATTCTGCAAAGATTATTGGTTGGATAGTTTTAACTATTGAGTTGCTGATGGGCTTTCTTTGTTACTATGTACTTGTAGCCGCTTGCTCAACATGAATTTTACCGGAACCCTGGCACCGGATTTAGGCAACTTGACCCAATTGGTCATAATGTAATTCTTAATTATAAATCTATGATTGAATCAGTTTGGACATTAAACATGATTACTGTAGCTGATTATACTGCAACTGATTATCTACTTCCTTTGTCCCATCGAAGGAATTTCATGTGGAACAACATCACTGGTTCGATACCTCCTGAAATCGGACTTTTAAGTAACCTTTACTTGCTGTAAGTCTCCATCATGGGAGCCATACAAATTTCTGGTATATTTCATTTGGATATTGTAAACATTGTGAAAGGAAAACTTGTATAGGAATTCAGATAACCTCTACAGTACCATTTTGTTTTTCCGGTTTTCCTAATTTTTCCTTCGTCAACATTTTTCTCTTAGTTTTCTCCCTAGAAATCACGTGGTAAAAATATTGCTGCATATTAACATTATAGGCTTCTCAATGGCAACAAATTGACTGGTGTCTTGCCACCTGAATTGGGGAACCTATCAAAACTCAATCGAATTCAAATAGACCAGAACAATATCTCAGGTCCTGTTCCATCCACATTCCAGTACCTTAATGAAGCAAAGCATTTGTGAGTATATTTCCCGAATAATTTCTGTATATATGTATGCGGAACATGGTTCATAACTTGTTATAATATTTCGGTTTTGGGGGAAAATGATGATGCAAATTTACAATGCAGCCATATGAACAATAACTCCTTGAATGGTTCGATTCCACCGGAGCTTGGAAGGCTGCAAAACCTAGTCCATCTGTAAGGGTTCTGCGGTAATTTTTAATGTTGATGATCATTTCACAGTCATTATGATGTCCTTCACTCGCTTTTGTTTTTTTCTCTGGCAGCTTGTTAGATAATAATGCATTAACAGGACAGATACCCTCTGAGATCTCCAATATTTCCACTCTTCTCATTGTGTAAGAATTTTCTGCAACCGATCTGAATCATTTATTAGTTGTTTATAGATCAATGCTTTTGTGAAGGCGTGTATAATTTGCAGGCAACTTGACAATAACCAATTTACTGGGACAATACCTGCTAGTTTCGCTAACCTGTCAACCGGTCTTACAAAATTGTAAGTATTTTGTATTGCATACATGGATTGCATTTTATTTTTTTCCTGTTCATTTTGATGTTGCTAACGCTTGATCCACGAGAATCCATGTGAGTATATATATGTGTATGTTTTAAATCCCATGGATTTTGTATACTATCCTAGAATTTCGCTAATGATTCTCAGGAGTATGATGATGGATTTTGTATACTGTCTTAAAATTTTTCTAATGATTCTCAGGAGTTTGAGGAATTGTAATCTAACTGGTACAATCCCCAGCCTTCAAACAATGACCTCCCTGGGATACTTGTATGTTCACCGGTTCAAATTCAAGAATTTCATTCGTCCGTTTTGAAGTGAATTTTTAGAAGAATCGTGTATCAGTGATCTTTCTTTATATTTGTTCACAGGGATCTAAGTCATAATCGATTGACTGGCCAGCTTCCATCGCTTCCAGTGGGATCCCCAACTATAACAACGATGTAAGGATTGCATTCAAGTCATATCAATCGAGATTTTCACTTGTTTATATATTTTACATCTACATAATATACATAAACACATGCATCTAGAATACATACATATAGGTATACGTATGTACCTGTATGCATGCATGCAGAAACGTTTTTCCTCTGTAAATGGATAATGAAGTATATGTTCTTGACTTCTGCTTATGTCTTAGTGATTTATCATACAACCAACTGAGTGGTGTGATACCGGGATCTTATTATACACTGCTAAATGTGGAGCTGTTGTAAGTTTCTCTATTCACTTGTCAAACAGTACTGTTACATTGAAAGTGAATCCAGAGTTAGATTTTGACAAATTTTATTTGGGAACCAACATTGAAGAATTCTACGCGACAACTCTCTCGATGGAAATCTCACTGCAAATCAGATTAACCATAATGCATTTCCAAAAGCTGATTCCGTGTTCATTATGTAAGACGAATTCTTCCATTTGTCTCGATTTTCCTTTGCAACTTTGAGACAAAGATCTGCTGCTTAACCATAGAAAATGATATGAATTTCAGGGATGTTATAAACAATAACATCACTGGATACAATGCAGGAGCTACTCCAAGCAACATCACAATCAGGTACTACCATCACCACCATGTAAACTATTTATAGGAAACTAAATATGCGTGTATATAAACCCTCTGAAGCGGAGGTATAATGCTCGTACACACTGTTTTCGTGAACAGATGGAAATCCCCTTGGTAGCTTTTTGAAACTTGGGATTTCTTGTCAAGCTACTTAATTTTACAAGGGAGCATTAACTTTTGTTCAACTGTTAATTGAACAAAGGTGGACATGGGTAGAATTGAATAGAAGAAATTCAATAGAGAGCTCTCTCGTCTGTTTCACCACTGGCTAGTAGCCTACATGTAGGAATGAGTCAATCCTTTGGCCTTTAATGATAAGGGTTGTGTAAAGCTGCTCATGCGCCTCTGAAACAGCGCGTCCATAACATACAACTATTTGGTACAAGTTTTTGGACCGTTTCTCTTGGAGGAATAAGATGGGCACGTGAATTTGAGAAAACGGATGCAATAGAACATGAATATGACCTTTAGGTAGCATAAAAGAGTGTTAGTTGTTTGGTACCTAAATACAACTAACACAGTCATGTGTTCACCTTCCTTTTTCAACGTGATTTGTAATCATTGATAGAGGTAAGAGATAGGAAGGCCAGTTTCCTAGAGCTTATGTATCTGGTGTTGAGACCAGATACGGATGAATACCTGTTGCTTACCATGTTGTATATCCATTTGTAAGACTAGACTTAGATCTTAGTTTTGTGATGGTATGACTGTCTCCCTTTTATCTCAAGAGTGAAAATAATCTATTTTCCAAGGCATTTTATATATCCCTTTGTGAGCTTAGACATAGATAGGACAATTGCTAACTTTCCAACAGTGAGACTCTCTCTGTATTCAGAACCTTATAAAGGTTATCTACTGAAGCTTCTTCAACATCTAATGCAACAACTTTTCCATCATCTGAGATTCCCTTATCTAACCCATTCTTTCCACGGTGTAAAAGATCTCCTTTTTCTAGGAATTGCAAGTCAACTTCATAGTAGATCACAAGTATCATTGTTTGATTAAGGTGTTATAGAAATAAGAGCCCTGCCCAATCACAGATTTTATGCCTCTGAGGTGGTCTTCTGGAAACATTGCTTGCTTGCTAAATTGTAGTAGCAGTATTTTCTTTGTAATGTTGTCAACAATTTGCAGGTTTCCCACAGCGTCAGTGTTTTCTTTGTGATGTGTTTGAAATTTGTAGGTTTGCTATGGTAGCATTCTAAGTTTTCCAGCAATTGTAGGTTTGCTTTGGTAGCAGTCTTTTCTTTGTAATGTTTCTTATAATTGTGGTTTGCTGTAGTAGCAGTCTTTTCTTTATAACAGTTCCAGACACTGTACGTTTGCTAACAAGGCTTCTATCTAAGAAACTTGTACCTTAACCGGGTGAAGGCTGAAGTTCTGCAAGGTCGTGCCAAAGAAAAGTAATCAAAGGATAACTTTTTTGCAGGTTATACGGTAACCCATATTGCAATGGCCAATCTAGCCAAGTCTGTAGCGAATTCAATGGCACAGATGCGAATGTGACTGTCACATCACCTAGTGTTCCTGCACTTTCTTCCTGCACAAGTGATACTTGTGACACAGCCAACAACCAGGAGCTTGTTTACGGCCTCTATATTCTTGGCAGATGCCATTGTGCCTATCCACTTGGCGTACAATACCGATTGAAGAGTCCTGGATTTGCAATATTTGCACCTTATGTTGACGGATTCCAACATTACTTGGCATCAGGGTTGAATCTATCTGACTATCAAGTGAATGTTTCGTCCTATACTTGGCAAACAGGACCACGTCTGGCAATGGAGATCAAATTATTTCCGAGAAATGATACAAGCCGGTTCACAGACGCAGATGTCCAACATCTTTACAGCACGTTCGTGACATGGAATATCCCCGACAATAATACATTTGGTCCATACGAAGTCATTTCATTTAATATCGGGAACCCGTACAACAGTAAGTTGGCACATCTGATTTCCGGGTGGAAATGAAAAAACTGATAATATGTGAAAGCATTTTTGTTTTATAATACAATGTTATTTTTTCACATTATGTGATTTCTTATCAATTGTAAGGGTAATCTGATGGCAATAGCTAATACTAGGCACTTCACTTGCTTCTTCATCAAATGGTGTTCTGAGTGGTGGGGCGATTGCCGGAATCGTCATTGGTGTGGCAATATTCACTGGTATTATTGTTTTTGTGGCTTTGCTTCTCTTCAGCAAACAACGCATGAGGCGATACACAGCAGGTATATTCATGTTTGAGACTTGGATGAAAATTGAAGCACCTCCCAAATAGTGCATATGGAAATGTGTGAATGATGAACTATAAAATACATACATACATACTAACTATATTCAATGCCTCAGGCCAATTAAGTTATTTTTAAAGTGCACTATATGCAAACAAGAATATGTGTGTGTTTGTATGGATGGTATGCAGTAGAGTCATCTTTGATTCGCAAAAGAAAATAACTAATATCTAGATCTAAGTATATGAGATTCATACATGTTCGCAGTCCGGAGGCACCACGAGCATATTAAGATTACAGGAGTGAAGTATTTCACCTTCGAAGAAGTGGCGAATGCGACACAGAACTTCGATCCCTCAATGCAAATCGGGCAAGGCGGATATGGGAAGGTGTACAAAGGTATTTTACCTGATGGTGTAGAGGTTGCCATAAAGCGTGCCCAGGAGGGTTCACTTCAAGGAGCAAATGAGTTCTACACGGAGATCGAGCTGCTATCGCGGGTACATCATCGCAGCCTTGTATCGCTCCTCGGATATTGCGATGATGCAGGGGAACAAATGTTAGTTTACGAGTTCATGCCGAACGGAACCCTGCGCGAGCATCTGAATTGTGAGTATTATGCAAACAAAGCTGGGCGGTTTATATATGCACCTCCTTCCATGATGATGGCATGTACATTTACTGATTCCTTTCAGCATTTGATGCTTTGGCCGTGGCTTTAATGCTGGAATATTTGAATGTCATGCTTTCAGCTGAATCGAAGGACCCCCTTGACTTTCCAACCAGGATGCAGATAGCACTAGGCTCTGCTAAGGGCATTTTATACCTTCATACCGAAGCCAATCCACCGATATTTCACCGTGATATCAAGGCAAGCAACATCTTGCTTGATGCAAAGTGGAGAGCCAAAGTTGCTGATTTCGGGCTCTCAAAACTGGCTCCAGTAGCTGAAATAGAAGGAGATGCTGGTGGCCATGTGTCAACTGTAGTGAAGGGAACGCCGGTAACATACACCATCCTCATTTGAATCCCTTTTGTTATTGAATCTACAGCTGCATAATAGAGTTGTCCAATCGGAACTTGGCTGTTCCATTGTTGGGTTTAAGTGATTTCAAAAACCTGCTTCATATGTTGACCACTATTTATTGAAATGTCTGCTTCTAGGGCTACCTTGATCCAGAGTACTTTTTGACGCGCAAGCTCACTGACAAGAGTGATGTCTACAGCTTTGGTGTGGTTCTGCTTGAGCTCGTCACCGGCATGCCATCCATATCTCATGGGAAAAATATCGTGAGGGAGGTGAGACCCAATATTCGGAAAAAAGTTATGATGTAATGTAATACATCCTAGGCATGATCGGCGTGATATCTTGCATTCTGAACACTAAACCGGTACCAGTTATGTGCATGTCTGGCCAAAAGGTTTGGCACAACAGCTGAGGCATTGCATGGCACATGATGTGGTTGATCACTTGCCCATGTATAATATCATGTATAATATGCATTTTCCAGGCTGCGTAGCACAGCCAGACAATGCAACCCCACATAGAAATGCCATGCAAAGAAATGCATCCAAAGATGCAAATGCGCCACATCTAGATCAATTGGCAACGACAATATAATTGCATTATGCTTGATGATACTAGGATGAAGATGCATCTGGACCAGTAAATGAGTGTGTATACTATTTGGATCTTGACAGAAAAACATTGTGGAATGCACATGTATGTGCAGGTGAATACGGCTTATGAGGCGGGCATGGTATTGTCGTTGGTGGACCCGAGGATGGGTGAGCATCCACCAGAGTGCCTTAAGCCGCTCCTAGACCTGGCGCTCTCCTGCGTGAAGGATAATACGGAATCACGGCCATCGATGGCGGAGGTGGTGCGGGGGCTCGAAGCCATCTGGCGGATGACGCCCCGCTCCGACACCATGAAAGCTGCCGATCGCGAAGCAGATTACCATGAGAATGGCACACCTTCCGGCAACACCAATCCCTACATCTCCTCCGATATCGATGGAAGTGGCCTCATGAGTGGCACCATTCTCCGCGTTGCTCCAAGATGAAAAAAAAAGAGAGATTCTTTCCTGCATCCACAAAAACCTGCATGCAATCTGCAGAGGAAAAAGGTGCCCATTCTCGACCCGCATATCGCTGTATGTGTGGGGATTTTATCTAAATAATTCTTGTCGAAGGCTTTTGCCGGATTGTTAGCTGCATGTAAAAAATATGGTCTAATTTAAAAAATTGTTATACAAAGACCCTACCTGTATATAGAAAGATGCCCGTTTATATCCCTGTTTTGTACACGATGATGGAACCATCGAATCTTAATAAAAGTTTGATCTGTTTTCTGTTACGTGTGATTCGCTTGCATCATCCTCCCTCCTTATCGAGCTGCCTGCTGGCATAAAAATCTTCACTTGGTTCATGGTCATTTCAACTTTGCAAGAAGAAAACATTTGTGGAGTTTGATGAACTTGTTTGCATCCAAAAAACCCATAAATCTGCGGAGGAAAAAGGTGCCCATTTTCGATCATATATCGCTGTAGGTATCGAGGATGTGATCTAAATATTCTTGTTGAAGTTTTTTGCTGAGTTGTTTAGCTACATGGGCATTCCACCATGGGAGATGCCCATGCAAAAAATATGGTCTAATTTCAAAATTGTTATACAAAGCCCTTGCCTGTATATATAAATGTCTGCTTATATCCCTGTTTTGTACACGATGATAAAACCGTTGAATCTTGATAAAACTCGTCTATTTGCTGTTACGTGTGATGGATATGTATGCTCAAGAAGTGCTCGAGGAGCTGCTTGTTCAAGGCGTGGTCTCTTGGTCTGCGCTAATCTCAGGGTATGCTCAAGAGGGAGCTTTCATAGAGGTGCTCGACTTGTTTGCGCGTATGTAGGATGAGGGTCTTTCGCCGGATCAAGTAACCTTACAGTGCGTGTTGAACGTGTGTAACCGATCGGGGAGGCTGGATGATGCTGAAATGTACTATGACAATATGAGCAAAAGCTACGGAATCGCACCAGAATTAGAGCACTGCACTTGCATGGTGGCTGCTTTCGGATAGATGGGTTGCTTGGACAAGGCAATGTCAATGATTCGGGCAATGCCGTCTTCTTCTAGTGGCAAGCCATGTTTGAGGCTGTGTCTGAACACTCCTTTCTACTCTGATATGTAGCAACAACAGCAACAATAACAAGAAGTGGGGCTTGTTGAACAATTGAAATTCGATGAAGCAACTACGCTCGAGGCCTTTGTAGATGAGTCATGCATGTGATGGATCTCCTAGATCGATATGTCCAATACAATCTCTTCTGCTTGTTCTCATAAATGTATGTTTATGTTAGAACAACATGAGAATACTAGCCATGGAAACTAAGGGTGGGAGACAACTAAAAATGAGAATAGTTGTGATGTGGCAAGGTTTTAATTTTGAAACTTAGGGTGAGAGATAGCAAAAAAAGTAAAATTGTGTCAGAAATGAGAAAGGGACAGGTAAGGGCGATTGCCTTTATCAAAAGCTCGTAGTTCTCTTGTGTGATATCGAGTTTTAGCGTTCGAACACTTGAAATAAAGCCATTGAATCAAGCTATCATATAACACAACAAAGTTTGAATTCTTAAAACTCACGGCGAGAGACACGGCTTAAAAAGTAAAACTTTGTCAGAAATGAGGAAAGGATAGACAATGGGGATTGCCTTCATCAAAATCATAGCTCCCTCGTGTGATATCAGATTTGAGAGTTCAAACACTTGAATCAAAGTCATTGTAGCAAGCTATCATCTGGCACAAAAATGATTGAATTCTGAAACTCTAGGCGAGAGACATGGCTGAAAAAGTTAAGATGCGTCAGAAATGAGGAAGGGACGGACAAGGGCGACTGCCTTCATAAAAAAGCTAATAGCTCCCTCGTGTGATATTAGATTTGAGAGTTCAAATACTTGAATCAAAGCGATCGTAGTAAGCTTTTATATGTCATAAAATGTTTGAATTCTCAACCTCAGGGCGAGAGACACGGTTAAAAAAGGAAACTTGTGTTAGAAATGAGGAAGGAATAGACAAGGGCGACTGCCTTCATAAAAAAACTCATAGTTCCCTCATGTAATATCGGATTTGAGAGTTCAAACACTTGAATTAAAGTCATTGCAGCAAGCTATCATATGACACAAAAAAGTTTGAATGTAAAAGTCAGGGCAAGAGACACGGTTGAAAAAGGAAAGTTATGTAAAAAATGAGGAAGGGACAGACAAGGGCGACTGCCTTCATAAAAAAAACTCATAGCTCCCTCGTGTGATATTGAATTTTAGAGTTCAAGCGATTGCCGATGGAACTCGAGGAAGAAAAAACCAACTCTCTTTCCAGTATCAACAAATTTCCTAGTAGCGTTAGTCCCTCATCAACCTTTTCTCCAACTCCTCTCCATCCTGCTACAAGCTTAGAGCCCAAAGTCAGTTTGCCTGACAAGTTAAATGGCACAAGGGCGTGCTTTCGAGGGTTGATAAATCAAATCAAGTTTATTTCCCAAGTATAGCCCCAATGATATTCGAATGCCCAAGTATTGCACAAGCTTGGTTCGTGTCATATAGTGTAACTAGCGTTCACCTTTATTTATTCCACTAGTCTTGGCTCCCGAGGGTTTAGGGTTACACTAGTTACACTAGTGTTCACTAGTTACAGATCCGGGACTCCTGCATGCAAGGGGAATACGCATGCAGAGGCTTCTAGAAAGCTTTAGAACTTCCTGAAACATCAGAAGGAGATTTTACACGTATATGTGTTAGTAATTACATTATAAATTCATGTTTCATCAATCGGTTAGAATAGTTGGTTCTCTAGACAAGGTCGTGGATTCGAAACCCCGTCGATATGACACCTAGGGAGGTTGATGTCGTTCTCGTCAGCGTGGGAGATTTGACATTTGACTCGTCTCGATCGGCTCGAGAGCACGCAACGAGGAATCGGGCACAAACGAGAGATGATGCCGAGCGCGACGTGGGAGATGACCACGACGTGGGAAACGATCCCTTGAAGACCAATTTTGACAGGCAGTATCCGACAGTCAAAGCGAGGGAGCGGATCGCCATGTACACATGCATATGCATGCATGCACATACGAATCAATACGAGATGCGAAAACCCACACAGCATGCATGCATGCATGCATATATGCACGCACGCATACATGCATAAGCATGTGTGCACAGATCGGCACATACATAACTACATACACATGTAGGTACGTACGACGTCGCCTACGCAGGCACATACCGACACATGTATCTGCGTGCGTGCACATACACATACACATACATGCACACATGCATGCATACGCACACACACACGCACATAGATATACATATATAACCATGTCCACCCACACGCACTCATGCATGCATCATGCACGAACGCATATGCACCGCATGCACGCACATGCATGCATGTGTATGTATCTACCTATGCACGCATGCATCATGCGCGAACGCATGTGCACACACATGCACACGCATGCATGCAGATGTATGTATCTGCCTGTGCATGCATGCATGCATGCATGTCCACATATGTGTATGCGCATGTATGTATGTGTGTGTGCATGTATGTATGTGTGTATGTATGCATGCATGATAGTGGAACTGTTTGTTTTCTTCAGTCCCAACGATCAAAACAGCCATGGCGATGGAGCTCTTCCGCAGCTGCAGTTCTTCCTCTCCCTCTTCTTCTTCGCCCACACCCCTTCTCCTTCCCTTCCGGCTTCCCCGATGCTGCTGCTGCTCATGAAGTGCCCCACCTCCACAATGCGCAGCTGCTGCCCCTCGCTGCTCTCCTTCGTCGTCGTCCTCGCGGCTCCAGACTTCCGCTGCAATTTCTGATCCCGTCGAAGGTCAGTGCGTACAGATTTCTTCCCGCTTTTCTTCTTCCCACTCTGCTCCTAGTGTACCTCGCGTTTCTTGCCCTGGAAATATTGGAATGACACCGCAAATTTGAGGTTTGGGGATTCTCGGGTGAACCAAGAGCTCTCTTGATCTCCCCCACATATCTCCAATCATTGGTTTTGTGTACATAATGAGCATTCTGTCTATAGGTCGGTTCTTCGGTGATGTTTCCGCGGAATTTTGTGTTCCCAATCTTGATTGGTCGAACCCTGAACACCAAATCCGAGGCTTAATCCCTAAACTCAGTGGACTTGAAATCGGATTTCCATTTTTATGTCGCTGCCATCGATTTCTAGAATCTTGTGAGAGTGGTATATGTGGCTCATATATGCTCATGGGCAGCAGCACATTAGAAATGGGAACCTGACTCAAGCTGATCAGCTACTGCTTCATTCGCTACTAAAAATATAAGTGCTAATGGACATCTTCTAAAATCTACATGCAAACAAGTTTATCAAAATCTATATGCCAGTGGGTAATGGGCATATTCCGAAATCTGTGTTTAAACAAGTTTTCTAACTAATCTCACGTCTACAAAATTTACCTAGCACCTTGTTTTAGGTTTGTCAAGTATGTTCCTTATGCTGGACAAACCTACTCAATTTCTCTCAAAGCTAAGTAGCCTCTGTCCCAGAAAAGACATAGTTGATCCCCATTCTCATGCTTTCATTCTCAACAATTGATCCATTTGTCTCATGCACGCTTCATCGGACATAAAACTAGGTTGTCTGATATGTGTGCTACTTACTACATGATACTAATTTCTTATACGCTCATGATCGGTTGTGAACGTTTGATGATGGCTAACTGTAATTACTAACATACCACGTCATGCTACTGATTTGTCTACAGCCGATTCTTTGGTCATTCATACCAATAGTTAGTAGCTAAGCAAATGACTGTTCAGTGACTGTTGTTACTAACTTCGCTTAAAAAATGGTGGATTTTTATATGATAATTTGACAAAACT
>JBBBWG010013657.1:0-18500 GCA_037176905.1 Azolla pinnata
GTTGCTGCTGCTGTTGGGATCATCGTCACCTCCGCCACCACCACCACCACTCCTGCTGCTGCCGCTGCCGCTGCCGCTGCCGGCGGCCGCCATGCCTAACTACGCTCCTACCACTTGTTACTTCGTCGTGATCAATTGAGGAGAAAATTCGCAGCAGGCTGATCGATGGATTGTGCTCGCTGCGTCTACTACTACCACCACCCGCTCGCTGTTCCCATCAATCAATCAATCAATCCGCCCTAGTACTACTACTCTCTCCTCCTTCCTGCTTTTTTTATATCCGGACGAGCTGGATTTGGATTGGATTCTGCGCTTTTTTTTTTCCCCGTTCTTGCGTTCTTCTCGTCCCCTGTCTCTTGTTTTTTTGGGCGGGCGGACGGACGGACGGACGGACGGCCGGGCGTTTTCCGGACGGAACCCTCTGCGCTCTGCGTTTTCTCTCCCCGTATATTATGCAAAACGCGCCTTAGGCCCTTCCTTTCATCATGGATTGATTTTGTGTTGTAGGAAACGCTATCTATCACACAATTGCACAAGCAAGTACTACTCTCCCAGGACTTACTTCTTCACAGCAGCGATCCACCGTTTTCAGCACACAACCTCTTTGATGGGTTAGGGTTAGGAATTAGGGTTAGGGTTTAGAGTTTTTTAGGGTTAAGCGCACACAACCCTCAGAAGTTTGGCCCACCTCGCACTGGTTTTGTACACAACAGAGCCACCCAATTGATCTGTGTGTAAGACGAATTCGATGCAGGGATCCAATCAATATCCACGCGTTTCTGAAAGATGTGGCTCATATAAGCAAAAGCCTCACTAGGCTTCGTCTGTGAACATTAATTAAAATCCTCAATTTCCTGCCGCTAGCTAACGATGCCGCCTGAAGCTAGGGTAAGACTGTATGTCGAGACAGAATAATATACTCGATTCATGGCCAACACAGGGCAAAAGACTGTGTGTTGCTTGTGTCGAGAATGAATACATTCATTCATTGTAATAACAAATTTTGAAAATGTTCAGCAGAAGGCCAGCAATATCAAGAAAATATCGATGATATTGACCGACTTGCATCCCGAAAGTTGTAATCGACTCAATAATCAATTAGAAAGAAAGAAAATCGTGCGTGCCCTCGACACTCTGTTTCAACGAATGAACGCAATGATTGCTAACGGAGAAAACCCTCAATAGCTCCTTCCCCATAATGCCCAACGTTTCGCTGGTTTCCCGGAAGCGAAGCATAAGGTGCCTGAAGCAAGCAAATTTAATGATTCTCATTCAGATTATTGCATACACAGGAAACGAGTCCCCGATGCTGGGTGGGAGAAAATCTTACTACAAGTCTTTCAAAAATTAAATCCTCACACACATACTCTAGTGTAACAATATTAATTAATTAAAACGGCAGGCAGTCAAAGATCACGAGAGCTGGAAATGGCAAGCAATGAAATGCTGAAATATCTTCTTCAAGGACTTATCCTACAATTTCTGAGCTCGAAAAAGGGTGATAAAAGTAAAGATAGTATCTGAGAACAAGCAAGCATATTTTCAGTTGGGCTATTACTAACTAGAACAGCTTTACTCATGATGAAGTTTGAGAAAAGTTGCGAGAAAATAGAGACTACTCTCGATGCCAAAATGCAGAGAGACTTGGTTTCAAATTTTGACGTGCTTGCAAATAATTACTGTCACGTGGTTAAAGAAGCCAGAATTCACTTTAGACAATCTTCTCCGGATTTCAGGTGTAATTATACAAACTATTAGATAGAATACACACCTTCAGGGATTTCGGGCTGATCATACGGCATGCATAACGTCTTTGCAGCTCCAGCATCTCCTCTGGTCCGAGCCTTGACATCCTCTTCAACATCCTGCAGGCGATTCATTCCAATCACATGTCATCAACACCTCCTCCCAAGGTTTCACCCAAACTTTTTAGTCCAGAGTTGAGATTGAGAGGCTCTCATACCACTTCATCGCACCAGGGTGCCAAAACCATTTTCTTGTCGTTTAGCGCTTTGATGAACTCGTCCCACGTAAGTACTTTCTTAATACACTCATCCCTTTCTTTCTTTGCCTTATTAAACAAGCTGTTCTGAATATCTTCCAGCAACGCCAAGGCTCTTGATGCTACAGCATCGATGGGCACATCCTCTTTTTCAAAGTTATCTCTTCGAACCATTCTCACCTGAGCAAAGATAACGTAATCGTCAAAAACTGCAAACAGCAAGACAATACAAATTCTCTATGTTGCTGCCATGCCTATTACTAATTGACGCAATTTCAAATATGGCAAAGAATGAAACAGTGATGAGTTGATAAAACTATAGTATCTGACAGTAGCGAAATTCGAAATGATTCTCTAATGCGGGACTATTTCTTATAAGACTATAATTCACCTGAAACTTTTGTTCCTTAAAGCAAAAGCATCCATTGCTATTTATAGATTACGATTCATACACTCCATCGAATAGAGTGTGCAAAAAGCGAGCCATAAAAGATACGCAATCTTTAGCTCTAGCATGGCCGTGCTAGGAATTCATCAAAACTAGTTCTCATCAAATCAACCATCTCAGCTTGTGTAGGATTTAACAGACAATAATGGAATCTTTTGTTCATTTGTGAATGTATGTATACCTGCTTCTTTGATTTCAGAACTTTGATCAGCTTGGGTAGCATTTAATAAACAATAGTACGCAATCTTTTGTGGATGCGTATACCTGCTTCTTTTCGATATCTTTGGGACCGATTTCTATGCGGAGGGGAACGCCTTTTAGCTCCCAATCTGAATATTTCCATCCTGGTGGATAATTATCTCGCGTGTCCTCCTTGACTCGTAAACCTGAAGCCTCTAATGTTTTTGCCACATTGTGACAAGCATCCAACATTGCAGCCGAATCAACATCTTTGTAAGGAACAGGTATAATAACCACCTGTGTCGTCGCAACACGAGGCGGCAAAACCAAACCTTTCTCATCTCCGTGAATCATCACCATTACGCCAATCTAGCAATGAACAAAATAAGACCACTGCCACACTACAGCACAATCAAATAAGAAATCTCACAAGAATTCTTTTTACAAGAGAGAATGGCTTTACCACTCGAGTTGTGAAGCCCCATGAATTTTGCCAAACCATCGACTTTTCACCTTTATCATCCTCAAACTTAATTTCAAACATTTTCGAAAAATTCTGGCCAAGGCAGTGAGAGGTTGCTCCTTGAATACCACGGCCTGTGGTCGGAATAAACGCCTACAAAAATGACAATCTCACTCTTCAGTGCTTAGCTCTGCAATATGAAACATTATCCAGAAAATGGATCGTATATAATACATACCTCCACTGTAGTAGTGTAAAGACCGCCAGCAAATTTTTCCAGCTCACTCTTCACACCTTTGATGACTGGAACTGCCAAATATTCTTCATACACTCTTCTGTAAAGTTCAAGTACAGTTTGGACCTTCAACCAGAAGTAAGGTATATTTCAGGCCATCGTGGAACCATGAGAGTGCTCACAAAATCACACACATTTCAACGTTATGAACCAGCTTGTAACATGAGCAGTTATAGTATTAGAGATCCTCTCACTGAGCCAATGGCATTCCTAGAACAATGCCCAAACTAAAGGTTATCGTATTAAAAAATACCAGCATCTTACGCTGACCATACAGAAACTAAGGCACATAGTGCATGTACAGTAAACTAAGAAATATTATTGCTGGCACAATGAGATCCGTAAATAAACAAGAATTTACTACGATCAATACCTCTTCATCTGCCTCTGGCTTTGTTGCAAAGGCCGTGTGCCCCTCTTGCCATAGAAATTCACGACTCCTGAAACATACAATCACTGAAAAGCACGTGAACATATATCCACAAATGTTTAGAGGATCCTACTAGCGTATTTTCACCAATCATGCTCTAAATTGATTCAAGTAAGCCACCATGCCGACAAAATAGATCCCTAAGAGCTCAACATCATGCACAGTTTCGAATTTAAAGATATGTAGATTCTACCTTATAAATGGAGTCGGATGCTTGAATTCCCATCGCACCACGTTGCACCACTGATTCAGTCGCAATGGAAGATCTCTGTGACCTCTGATCCACTTTGCAAAGAAAGGATACATCACGGTTTCACTAGTGGGACGAATTGCAATTGGAGCTTCTAGATCGGTGCTTCCGGATTTTGTGACCCATGCAACCTGAGGGAGAACACGCATAAGACGTACACAATCATGGGCTGTCTATCTTTGAATAGCAAAGATGAAAATGGGGAATGACTACACTTGGCATCATTAAAACACATAGAAAGTTTGGCACAGAGTAAGAACACGGTGTGCAAACTTACACCGTCAATTTCTAAGAAATAAAATCAAGGATGGAGAACATAGAACCAAAATATAGCATGCACAGAACTTATAATGCACAATGTCTCATATAGGAGCATATACAAGTCCTCAAATTTTCTGGAACAAAAAAGAGCTAGAACGTTTTCCATATCAGTACATTTCTCGTGATATAACTTGTTCTTGTACAAGCCTTTCGTGGTCTAATACATACCTCTGGTGCAAAGCCTTCGATATGGTCTTTTTCTTTTGTTAAAGCTGCTTCTGAAATAAAGAGTGGAAAATAGGCATTCTGAATTCCTATCTTTTTAATTTCACCGTCAAAGAAATCCTGTAAAGAGAAAGGAGAGCCCGTTAATATTGTTTATAACAGATGTATATCTCGCTGTGAGAATCTTGGAATATTAATTAGTATGGCTTTGCATGCTCGTGAATATCATACAACCTTCGTTTCTTAGAGTTATAAAGCAGCAGAGATCTTTACTAACAAATTTGTTCTGGTACTACTAAAACATCATAACAGAAAAGAATGTGTTTTGACACCTTTAAGATCTCCCATATTGCATATGACCAAGGTCGTAGAATGTAACACCCTGAAACATCATAGTATTCTATCATTCCACTCTTAGTGAGCACCTACACACCACAATGAGGGAAAAAAAAAGTAAGTATGAAAAGAAGTTAGTATGCCTTTATGTGTGAAAGTCAGAACGTCTGATGCCCCGAAACAGTTGCATACAGAGAGCAATGGCACACATAGGCAAATCCGCAGCCAGCTGTTTTCACAATGTGTGTCAATATAAGCTATATACTTTTTGGAAAGATGAATATTTACTTCAGAAACTTGGTTCAATCACTCCGAGTACATTGAAGAAAGGAACAATGGACCTATTGCATTGAGCTGATTTCTGATCATGTTGGATCATTGCTTTTGAAATCTATCCTTGCAAATAAAATGCTTGAAAAACAAGACGTGGTGGAAATATTTGAAGATTTGGGAAGCCATGCTGGATCGTCTCATTGATGACACGTTGATGCTTCTATAAAATCCAGAAAGGCAATGTCATTCGGGAAATTGTACCTAATTCTTCTCGAATACACCCAAATCTTTCAAACTATTTACTGGTTGGTCGTCCAAACAAGAATTTGAGTAAAAAAAGATGATTATTTCCTCCAAAGACCATCCTCGTCTTTGATAGAAATTGAGAATTGATACAACCGAAGATGAGCGATTGTGCCATGTTTTTCAACATTTTGGTTCTTTCCATGCAAAAAAGAATTATCTCCATTCTCCATAAATGTCAAAAAGGAAGCATATTGCAAAGATCAGATTCGGTTTTCCTTTTGCAGCGTGACAACCCAAACTTTTGCACTCCATATCGTTCTCTCGGCAACATCGGCGCAGACATATATACCAAGTTTCTCGAAGCAAGCATACACCTTTCATCACCCACGTAGACCATTTCAAAATGCCTCGCGAAAAAACAATCGGACATACCTCCTGATACCAGTTACCAAACGACTCTTCGTTCTTCTTCTCTGATAAGCCAAGCTTGGTTTCTTTCTTCACTTCCTTCCCTACGCAAGCATTCGGTCATACAGATGCCGTGAGGGGTGCGGAGGAAAGGGCGAGACAAAAAAAAAACAAAGAAGAAGATCCGCTCACCTGCGTGGACGACTTCTTTCTTCTCTTTCGCGGGCTTCTTGGGCTTCTCGGCTTTCTTGGCTTGCCCGGTGTTGTTGGAATCGGGGTTCAGAGCCACGCCATCGAATGCAGAGGCAAGATCAGCTTGGGGAGAGGCGCTCATGGTGTTCCAGGTCCGAGGATGGATCGATCCACAGGCGAAATGAGGGCAGAGAGGAAGGATCAGAGGTGGAAACAGAAGCAGAAGCAGAAGAAGGGGTTAGGGTTTTCTCTTCTACCCTCAGAGATAAAACCATTGAATTATTTACTAGAATTTTTTATGACATTATTTTATGCATCCTTTCAAGGCATGTCTTGTAATGAGATTCCATGTAATTAATTAGACATTGATTAAGAAGACCAATGGGTCTTGTAATGAGATTCCATGTAATTAATTAGACTTTGATTAAGAAGACCAATGGGTCCTGTAATGAGATTCCATGTCATTAGACTTTGATTAAGAACACAACTAGAGCCAATGGGGTTTTTTGTGAATCGGGTGGGGGCCCAACAATGATCAGAATCCATTAGAGCAGCTACACAAGTTGACGGATTAAGACGATGATTAATCAAGCATTTGGACCCGATAATCTGCTTGTTACACGCCTGCTTGTGCTCTGATCTTTCCTTGCTAGCATTCAGCAAACGTTAGTTGACGTGGAAAAAAGAACAAGCAATTCGTATGAGCTCTAGTTTCGATACAGAATTACCCTTTTTTTCCCTCTTTTTGTTGTTTGTGCGATTCCTGTTCGATCAGCTCCATCCCTCTTCTTTTGTTCGTTGCAATGTTGTGTTTGGGTAGGAGATTTACACACCTTCATGCTACTGCTCGTGCATGTTATTGATAGGGCGAGATAGACAAGTGAGAACGAGGATCAAACCTGGAGCATTGTTGCCAACAGTTTGTGATGCAATGGATGCATTCGAAGGCAAGAGAAGCATGCTGATATCGCATCCTTCGACGATGGATGATGGAAGCCGAGAACCACACGATTCGGTCCCCAATGCATCTACTTGTTCTCGTGCTCGACATTGCACCGAATTCTCTTCTTCTAATGTTGTAAATTAGTCATACTTTTCTTGATCAATCGCTCGGACATTTCCACGTTGCTTGACAACGTGTTATTGCTCGACGAATGCCCACGATTCACTGGTACGCATCTACGCTAGAACGCATCCTCACGCAAGAGCCCTACTCCACCCTGCATTTAGCATTTAGGTTTTAGGGTTACCATGGTCTGTTCTTATCGTTTCTATTTTATCATCGCCACGATTTGTTGCCATTTAGCTAGCTTCATGTGGCTATTGGGCAATGGCTCCCTCATAGAAGTCTTCCCATTGTCGCAAGCAAGTAATCTTCAGAAAACCAACAAGATCGAGCCCAGATCAACTCGTTTCGTCCCTTAACATCTACGATTCATGGAAGCATCTATCTATCTAACGAGTCAAGAATGTGCTCCGATCGAATGCAGGGATATCACGATGATGTATGTATGCGTATGGAACTGGCAAATGCTCCTCACATAATAGCTCCTGATTGTCTCTTTGCAAAGGGCAAATGCTCCTCACAGAAGAGTTCCTGATTGTCTCCTCTAGAATATATATATACAAAACAAAATAGAAGGCTATTTTACTCAGTTCAAGAGATTTGAACCCCTGACCACAAGAAAAGAAGAAGAAAGAAGAAGAAGAAGAAGAAGAAAGAAGAAGAAGAAAGAAGAAGAAAGAAAGCAAGACAGAAAGAGATCATCTTCATTTGAAGGAAGCAGCCATGGATTCCAAGCTCGCCTCGCTTTCATGGGCAGACTGCACCTTCAAGCTACCGAA
The DNA here is from genome assembly GCA_037176905.1 of Azolla pinnata. Taxonomy (NCBI): domain Eukaryota; kingdom Viridiplantae; phylum Streptophyta; class Polypodiopsida; order Salviniales; family Salviniaceae; genus Azolla; species Azolla pinnata. The sequence continues at coordinate 7,855 of JBBBWG010013657.1, forward strand.
GCTCCCCACATCCGAACCCTCACACTTCGTCGACGCACAGAAGAAGCAAAGGAGGAAGCTCCGGCTGCTCCCTGCCAGAGGAGCTCTTGAACGTTCATCTTCATCGTCGTCGTCATCATCATCACCATCATCATCTAGGGCTGCTAGACGTTCTCGCTCAGTCTCGGATAATCGCTCCTTATACACTTCCACGGAGGAGCAAAGTGTACCCGCATCCCAGACGAGTTCCGAGTTTATCTTGCCCCTTCTTGGCGCGGGTGTCTTTGTCGGTGTCACATACTGTACGTTCGGTTCCAGAATTAGATGTTTTCTGCTGCTTTTTGTTGTTAATTTACACCGGATGGGACGCGTATCATGTCAAGCCTAAATTCTAAACCTCAAATGAAACCAACAAGCATCTGGTGGGCTATGGTGTGCAGCATCGACAAAGCAAGAGGATGAATGCAAATGTTTCATTCGTCCTTTTACTGAGATGTCACACCCGTCAGCATTTTCTAGACGAGGAGTTGCAACAGTATATTGTGGTTATGCCTGATTGCTTTTGGGATGCTTGTGGCAGTTGTAATTGTCACAGGCAACATTTAGGCCTTTTACAATCAGAATCAGCAATGCAGGGGTTGATTGCATTCACTGACTCTACAGTGTTGATACCTAATGCAAACTAGAATTTGACGATAAACAATGACTGCAGATTATTCACCTCGATTGGCATGAAATATATACTTTTCCTTTAAGGGTCCTTAGGTGGTGGTCCGTAAGAGGAAATGTTTCATAGAGCTCGACATCCAATAGAACAAATAATAGAAGAGAAAATCTTGGAAATAGAAGATGAGATTGATCATTTCCATCATAAAATTTATATTCAACTATATTATATTCCCTTTGTTCCAGAATGCCCGGCCAGGGACATAGCGAGCACTCTAGACTGTCTAGTATATTTATGAAAAGGTACAAATATGTGAACCTACGTACATTTTGGAAACTCTTCGGTCAAGGTTCTAGAATTTGTATCCCTACCTTCAATATCTGCTCTAAACCCTAAACCCTAAATCAGCAGATGACAATATTTGCATCCCTACTTCAAATTCTGCTCTACCACAGAAAAATATAATGATTATGACTTCTTTTCTTGCCTTTATGCAACAGTTTTCATTAAATGGCTGAGAAGAGAGAAACCTATATCAGAGGTCAAGTTGTCATCACTTAGTGGTGGTGGTGGTGGAAATTCAAGTTCTGTTTGGGGTGGTTCAGATAAGAAACTTCGTAGAGAATCAGAAGCTCGTCTCAATGAATTTGCTAAAGAACTTCGGACATTTCGTACTATCGATATGAGTGGTAAGAATCCATGTGAGCTTAATGAAATCTCTCTAATATGGTAAATGAGAAGTGAAAGACTTTGTTCATTCAACCTCTTTTGGTGCAGGAAGAAATTTTGGAGATGAGGGATTTATTTTTTTGGCAGAAAGCTTGGCCTTTAATAAGGTGGAATGAAGTGTTGATAAAGTTGATGTATGTTCATTTCCTGTCCCAAAGATGAAAACATTGTAACATGTCGTGATGGTGGATCAGAATGCAGAAGTGGTTGACTTCTCAGCCAATGGGATAACAGAGATTGGGGTGAAAGCTCTAGCTGATGTTTTACCAGTCAACTCATTCATGAAAAATCTCAACTTTTCTGGGAATAGCTTTGGGGATGATGGAGCAAAGGTGCACTTTTAGCTCTCTTTCTAAACATTTTTAATGATTAGGAAGTTAACATCATTTGGATTCGTTATGATATTGTCTATCATGCATGGGTGATTACAAACATGGGTGAATTCATGTTGTCAATACCAAGACTAAACTAGAAGCCGTTGGTGGGATGATCTTACTGCATGTGGTGGGATGATTCTGGAGAAGGTTTACAAGCATGAAAATGTATGACTAATGTGTATACATAAGTAGTGACGAGCTGGTTGGTTTTTGTGGCTAGATGAGGTCATTATAAAACTCATTCAATGTGTATAAGCAATCTTGGCCAGATTGGAATTCGTTGAGCAACGTTCTTTACCACCGATGATGATAAGGTCCCTATGTTCTGTATCCTAGTGGTTGTTTTTTTGTTGTCATAGGCATTCCTCAAGTATTGTGGGTTAACCGTCATCATTTTGGGTATTAATGGTAAAGTCTACATAAAGCATGCCAAGATTCTCTCTAATGTGGATTGCGATTGTATGCTAAGCACCCCACATAGAGAATGTTTCTCTTTTTTGATCTCTTCATATCATGCGAAATCTTTTGGGGTCTATGTATCTGAGGTAGTTGTTATGTTAGACCTGATAATAGCGACTGTAACAGTGCTATATATAATAAACTTTGGCCGTTTGTGAGTTTGAATGCTCATGCGCTTAGTGCTCCCTAGCATGAGGACTATTAACTTCTGTTTTACGATATGTTAACTAATTTTATCTCTTGCCACTGACAATTGTTTCATTAAATTTTAGTGTTTTGCTTTTTAAGACCTAGAAACTGCCAGATGTAGGTAAAGCTTTATATAGCAGCTTTGCAAGATTGATTTGTTGTGGCAGTAGCCAGTAACATTTTGTTCAGTTTGGGCATTTTCCAGAATCTTGCAGCTATGTTGGAGAAGAATTATGGAATTCAGAAACTTCAACTGAATAGTACAAATATTGGAGATGAGGTTTGTTAGATTCAACAAATATGCATAGAAACCATAGACCCTAATGCACAAGAGATGGTTCCTAAATCATGGTTTATGATCGTAGGGAGCAAAGGCACTTGCTGAAATGCTAAAGAAGAACTCAACTATATCTGTAATAGAGCTTAACAATAATTCAATAGAATACCCTGTAAGTTGAATGTTTCGGATGCATCATTCCTTAGAAGTGTTTATTGAGTTTCAGGTGAGTCGATTATTATTATTATTTTGCTGTGCCCTTCTGTGATTTTTTTTTTGTTTATTATCTTTCATAGGGTTTTGCAGCTTTAGCAGAAGCATTGACTGTAAATACCACCCTTCGGTCTTTGCATCTGAAGTGCGTCCTTCAATGATCAAGTCTATTACTGTTGTAATACCTTTTCTTGTTTGGTCTCGTAATCTTAATCCAGTCCATAACTGTTGTAGTCATGTTTTTCTTCTTGATACCAAACAGTGGGAATTATGGGGGTCCTCTCGGAGCTTCAGCACTTGCGAAAGGTCTGGAAATGAATAAATCTTTAAGGGTAAATATATACCATTGATGCTACTCTAATGTAACAAATGTTTGTTTTTTATGGAGTTAGAAGTATTTTTTGAAGTAATGATAAAATATGCTTCTACTGCAGGAGCTGCATCTTCATGGAAATGGAATAGGAAATGAAGGAGCTCGTACATTGATGGCTGGCCTCATGGCTCACAAAGGTACGTGTCTGAGTCAGCAACTTTGATGTGGTGAATTAGTTTTTCAAGTTCGTTTCAGTTTGAAATGTGAAACTCATTGTTGAGGATGATGGGTGAGAATATAAAATTAGAATCCATATTTTATGTTAAGCAGAGCACAGTTTGGATATGAAAACCTGAATTTAGAATTTATGCTTAAATTGGAGTTTGGTTCTGTATGTGATCAAACAGAAAGTTAGTCTAACATAAAATTCTACCATGTCACAGGAAAAATCACTACCCTGGATATTGGAAACAATGATATTGGGCCAAAAGGTGCTTTACATGTAGCAAATTTTATTAAGAAATCGAAAACTTTGCTGTGGTTAAATGTGTACATGAATGACATGGGCGATGAGGTATCAAACAGAGTCTATTTTCCTGCTCATCCTATAGTCGCCTGGCCCTTGTATGATAGTGGCTTTGTGCTTTTAGGGAGCACAACGTATTGCAGATGCTTTGAAAAGAAATAATACATTGACAACATTAGATCTGGTTAGTGCCCTTCACAATTCTCAGTGATTCTTTTTATCACATAAATTGATTGTCCTTGATTATGACAACATATTTTTATGCTGTGTTTCTTCTTACAGGGAGGAAATAATATTCATGCTGAAGGGACGGGTTACATTGCCAATGCTATGAAGGAGAACACAAGCATCACAACTGTATGCTCATGCATTTCCATTTTTTGCAAGTTAAATTGATTATACGATACAGGCTTATAGATCATAAATAGAAATGCCTCCCTTGTCAAAGGAGTTAGGAACAATGTGCTTACTATCAACCACAAAGCGAGAGTCAGGTGACTGCAATTTCATTGATGTATCTGTGAATCTCATGTCTCAGAAATCTCATGGGATGTGAATTCCAATTTGAGAGAAGAAGATTGTTCTTATTATTATGTGAAGCTCTACAAGCCCGTTTCAAAGAGCTTTTTCCCCATTCCCTGCACGTTTCTGTGGCTTACTTCCCTGATATTTGACTTGCAGCTAGAGCTGAGCTATAATCCCATTGGTGCTGATGGATCAAAGATTCTTGCAGATTTTATTAAATTTCATGGAAATGTACAAACTCTCCGATTGGGCTGGTGTCAGGTAAAAATAAGCTTTGGGATGTACTTAGTGTTTGAGAAACAGGTTAACTTTTTGTATGGAGGTATAATTGGCATTTCGCAGGTTGGTGTGAAAGGTGCACAACATCTTGCTGAAGCGTTGCAGTACAACAGCACTATCTCTACGTTAGATTTGCGTGCAAACAGCCTGGGTGATGACGTACGTTTCGAAGTTCCTGTCTTCATTTGCCTCTGGATGGGTTTTCAGCTTTTATTATGCTAAAATTTCTGTTACTTTCTGTTATAGGGTGCAGCAGCCTTGGCACGTAGTTTAAAAGTTGTTAACGAAACTCTTACTTCCTTGGATCTTGGGTTCAATGAAATACGGGTAAATACTCCATTTTCAACACACTACATGTCTGGCCAATGGGGGATTGCATTAAGGCTTTCATTTCAAGAAAACTTCCTGATGTTGCAGGATAAGGGAGCATTTTCCTTAGCACAAGCTCTAAAAGCAAATCCTGATGCTGCTGTAACCTCTCTAAACCTCACCAATAATTTCTTCACTAAGTATGGGCAGGTAAGTATCTGAAGAACATTTTATATGTAGAAGCACGTTTCAGTAGCTGAAAATCAAAGTGAATGACTGACTGGCACATTATCCCAACAGGTTGCTTTAACAGAAGCAAAAGATCACGTCATGGAAATGAATGACGGGAAGGAGGTGAACATCTATTTTTGAGATGGAGTTCTAACTTGCTATCATCAGCTTCATCTGTTTGATCAACGATTCGATGTCTCTGGGTTGAGTTGAGTTTATTGTGCATTTTTTTAGCACACGGGATGAATTTTCATGATGATGATAATGGCCATTGATGTCGAGTCTAGGTTTAATTACACAAATATGGAAAGCATATCCATCAGTGTAAGTCACCACCATTGTTGTAAAAAACTTGTGTGGATATTTCAAGGCGACCTTCATATTGAAGGGATGCGGAACGATGTTAGATTTAAGTTTCACTTCATCTTTCTTTGCAAGTATGAGACGGGAAACATGGAATAGCCCATTAGTTACATTTTATAGGGCAGGGCAGAGGATGTAATTACTATTTAGAATGTATGGAATCCAATTGCAGCTATTTCAATGCAATAGAACTAGACGAAACATTGGACAAACTCAAATAGCAGAGCACATTGTTCAATTTCTCTTATTTTCTCATATGTCAGGGCTAGATGGGCATTACAGAGGGTATCTACTAATCACCTCATTAGTTTATTTGGCAAACATTAATCAGGGATACTTGCTTAATATAGGGATGAATACTTTGAGAGATGGACGGTTCTCTAATAGTCTCAGCCTGTTCAAGCAAGCTCCATCAGCTAGCATGTGAACAAACCTTTGGAAGCTACAAAGCTATATACGTACATTACTTGGTAGTTGGGTGAAGGAAAACTGATTACCTCTACTGGATGGTTCTTTGTAATTTATCGTCATCACTATGCTATTTGCCTTGACATGAGCTCGCTTTGACTAATAGAATGGTTGGGACTCGAGTATAATACACACTAAGTCTACTAGATTATACCAGTAAAAGCACGTTATGAAAGCTTTGGTAAACAGCCAAACTACTGTGCTTGGAATGCAGAATACTACAGCTAATCAATCCTCCCATCTACCCAGGCCTCCAATTTCAAAGTAAATGGTAAAAAAAGACACGGAAGATTACAATGAAGTAGCAAATGAAGTGGAAGATGCTAATCACTAATCCATGTCTTACCATTGCTGCAAGCCTAGCCAGCTCTCCAAATCGGATGCCACATCCGTTGACAGGACTGAGGAGTCAGAATTAGCTCAGTGTTGAAAGCATAAAACCTTTCATACTTCCAAAAGAGCTGGTGAGCAAAAAGGGTATATCTTGCAATCATTGAACTTCTCGGCCTTTCCATAAGTCGAAAAGAAGATAAACAAAAAGGTAACTTCTGGCATTCATGAAAGATTCCAGCTTGGAATAAGAGACAGTGTTCCTCTTTGGCACTTTAGCTCTTACACATGCACGTTCAACCTGCAAAAAGATCCCCGTTCTCTCACTTTTATTTGACATTTCCCTATGAGTCTATGAGACCAAAAAAGCAAGGCCACACGAATCAATGGTGAGTAGTTCATCATCCACCATTCTTGCACTTTTATTTCTATCTTCGGCTGAACAATCAAAGATTGCAGCAATAATACAAGAAAACGAGACCATATCATCCAACCACTGTTATGTACGTTCTATTGCAGAAAAGCTTCATTCTTCTGCAGTTTGTTGCTGTGTTTGTTACTCGGGCTTCTTTTTAATCTGCTTCACCCTTGAGTATGCAAAAACTCCACCGAGAGCAATAGCCGTACCTGAAAAAATTTACATATGTAAGAGAGGATAATGACACATTCGATAAAGAAGAAACTCTAGAATACAACTAACCTATCCCATTAACGAGTGACACTGGTGTCCTGAAGAAGAGGACTGAAGTCACAATCACTACCACTCGTTTTACACAATTGCCAACTGAATGAGTTACTGGGGAAACCCTTTGCAATATCATATAAGAAACCTGCATAATAGTAAAACCAACAGAATGAATCCTTGTGGATATTATAAGCATTACCTAGACTAACAAGGAACTCAAATCAAACATGTAAAGCACCTGCTGGTATGCATGGAAACAGATAGCAGCCAGGAGTGCTCGGATAGCCAAAACCTTCACATCTAAGCCCTACATGCACACAAGGAGTCCATACATGTTACACTTCCTTCAAACACATTTATTGGATTCTGAACCCCAAATGTAGGTAATACCATAATTCAGGCACTTACAGCTGACTGAAGATATGCAGGCGTGAACTTGACTCCTTCCATAACCAAGGTAACAGGGGCTAACAGAAAGAACGATAATATCGTAATTATAGAGAAAAGGTTGATATTGTCCATAGATTTCTGTTCAAAAAATGGTTGAAAATTGATCAAGAAATCGTAGAACCATGAGATACCTACTCTGGCATGATTCAGATGCTAGCATGATTTTGGTCACCCACAACTGAAGAGATCCTACAGTATCGATGATTACATAGATTTTTTAGCAATAGCTGCGAATATTACAAATAAAACTGGTTCATGGAGGGTATGAATATTCTTGTTAGAGCTTTTTTCTTAATAATATCATTTCAGTAAATATATATCTAAGTTCCAGACAAGTGAGAAACCATAAACAAGTGATTATATTAGATAAGCAGAAACAGAACACATTAGACACATGACTTGACCAAGTAAGCACAATGTTTGATAAACGGTGAGCATTGATGTGACACACTAGTTAAGCAAAATGAATAGCAAATGGCATTCTCCACTTTAATAGTCCGAGATATATGCTAAACCGAACTACAACCTTAAGAACATTACAGCTCCTTCCTTCAGATAAATGTGCAACGTCCACATAGACCCAGGGATTGTCGGTATACTTACAGTGAAGCCATATAGTACTCTCCCATCTCTTAGCATGGTTTCTTCATATCGGACTTGGGAACAAGGTTAGTATTCAGTAAAGTAGCATACATTCAATCCAAGCAGAATGCGTTCACAGTTCATTAATACAAAACGGAAGAAAGGAAAAGGTATGCACCTCCTTCTTCACCATCAGCTTCTTGCTTAGTACATTCCTTGATTGGAAGGTCACATTGGATGCCATTGCACTCAAGAACCCAGCCCTATATCAGTGCCAGAAAGAATTATGTAAGGATAAAACTGTCCCTGTCCATTCTCGAAATAATCTATGGAGAAACATACATGAAATTTAAGTCAGCCAATATAAAAACAGAGTTTACCAATTGAATGATGCCTCAGTAAGTGAAGCTAAAGCCACACCTCCAACGATAGGTAAAAGAGATGCCACCACCAACAGGCTGGGATACTGCAGAAAACAAATGAATGCAATACGACATTTCATTCAAATGCTTATTCCTTATCTGTGTGGTTGTAGATGTAGCTTATCTTGAACTGACCTCTCCCAAAACTAGAGCTGACAAGAGCACGGAAAAGAAAGGTTCCATAGCTTTGATAGTATGTGTGAACGATACTGCAACCTTTCCAAGGCTCATGTTTGTAAAAAGGTTTCCCATTGTGTGCACACATGCTAAAGGGAGGATTGCAAGAATCTGGAAACTTGTCAAGTCAGTAGATTAAATAGATTCAGTGTACCATATGCATTTACAAGTAATACTGACCTGTGAAGTACTTATTTCTGGTCTTTTGTATAAGCCAAGAGTCCACATAGTTGCAGAGATAGCTGCACCTATGAAAAATTGGAACTGCGTAACTGTCACCGGAAATTGATATACTTTCAGCACCTGTATGTCAGAATTACTATGAGAATCTGAAAGGGAAGTAGCATGTCTCAGAGAAATATACAACAAAACACATGTACAGAAAAGAAGCCTCTGAAAACAAATATTATCTTGTAAGCGAGCAATCGTCCTAAATTCCCAGGGGCTGCCAATGTCTGCAAGTTATGTATTCAAGACGATGGCTCAACATTCATAACGAGTTGCAGGATTCCCCTCACATCCAAAGGTTTGATTTTCAGTCGTGATTCAAAGCTCATCTTCCTTCCAGGAACATTTTAGGGCAGACATTTGCTTTGCTTTGTCTGTGGCCTAGCTCAACAAAGCAAGCAGAACAATTTTCAAATTTTCTGGCCTCAAATTTCCTTGTTCAAATCCCAAACTGCTGCTTAGTTTAGAATTTTGACATATCAGAGGAGACGTACTTTGTCCACTTTATCCTGTTTCTTGCGTGGTACTGAGCTACAAAATCAAAGCTTGGAGACACCACAGTGATGGTGATGATCGAGGCAACACAAATTATCATATGGTTGCAATGTAAAGATGCCATACATGCAAGGTAGCTTCATGATAGAACATAGATCTCTGATCAAGGTTTCTGCCGCCGTGAAGCTCACTCAAAACCTAACTGAGGGATGAAGGCAGAAACGACTACATGTTCTGTTTCCGCAAAGAAAAAGACTCGTCCAAGTTCTGTTTCCGCAACACTACATGTTATTCTACATTATGACGGGGTTAACACGAACCATGACGGAAACGGAAGCATACACAGTCAACAATCAAAGAGAAAGGATTTCCTTGCGTGGTTGAGCACGGCCGCAGGACAGACAAACTTCACAAGCGCGGTTTTTTCACGCACTGTGGACTCGATCTTTCGTCAATTCCGAAAGAAAAGAGGGAGAAGAAGCACTCACCTGCTTGTTATAGATGTTGAAGTAGATGTTGAAGAGATACCACAAGCCGAAGAGGCTACCGAGAAGGAGAGTCCTGCCTTTGGAATCGCTCTCCGTCTCTGCGGGGGCATCTGAGGCAGAGGGAAGGTCGGAGGGAACACCATCGCTGCTGGCTGAGAAGGCATTGAGGGCAGCCGCAGGCGGCTTCGGCCGGGGAGGCTGGGGGAGCGAGGAGAGTGCATTGGCGGCAGGGAGAGGGTGGAAAGCGGAGGTTCCGAGGAGACGAAGCAAAGGCAGCGGAGGGGGAGAGGAAGGGCGGGCGAGGAGGGGAGGAAGCGATGGAGAGGATCGGCGAGGGAAGGAGCGAAGGCGGAGAGGGGAAGGGGAGGAGCAATCCAGGGTTTGAGGGAGGACGGCCATGGCGAGAGCCATGGAGTCGAGCTTCTGCAGCCGAACAGCGAAGGGGGGAAATGGAGACGAAGGAAGAAGAAGAAGAAAGGAAGAAGAAGAAGAAGAAGAAGAACAAGGAAGAAGAAGAAGAAGCAACAAGGAAGAAGGAAGAAGGAAGAAGAAGAAGAAAGGGTCTTTTGGGCTGCCTCAGTGTCCGGACACAGAATATTCTTTCCTCTGAGGTCAAGCTCAACCGTTGTTGGCAGATGCATCTTAAGTTCACAAGTGCAATTAGCTCACGATGTTCGGAAAAGTATTGTGGTAGGATTCGAATAACTCCGGTTCGGTAGTTACATGTAGCTTGGGGGTAAGCTGGATTACGGAAAAAAAACGAGAGAGAGAGAGAGAGAGAGAGAGAGAGAGAGAGAGAGAGAGAGAGAGAGAGAGGGAGGTATGTGGGTTTCGGGTTCATCTGTGTGAGTCAAGGGCGTTCGTGTGTGCGCGAAAGCGAGAAAA
>JBBBWG010013668.1:0-26503 GCA_037176905.1 Azolla pinnata
TGTGTGTGTGTGTGTGCATTGTGGATCTCAGTCTATCCCATCCCGCATTCGTGCAGCTGCACGTAAAAAGCTCTAACAGCTAGCAGCAGAGAGCAGGAGTTTGCTGCTTGTATTGTGAGGAAATACTGCTCTATTACCCGCAATAATATGCAGATCTGCTGGAGAACATATCCTTCACCGAAATGGCTATTTCCACCTCCTATCACATAAATGATGATTGTATAGTTAAAATATATATCAACTAAAAAACACCTCTTGTTTATAGACCCTGGTGGGGTAAGTTTTTTCTTCGTATGAATCGAGTCTGCATTTGTGCGCACGGTTTATATTAATCCGAGGTTGAATCTGCGAGTCGCTGCTATTGTGTTTTCAAACTTAACCGAAACTGAGCTGATAAAGCACTTCTTAAACTGAACGTGAAGCTGAACCGTGATACTTGTGGTTAAGGTTCGCCAAGGCTCATTCACTCATCGATGCTATGATCTTTCATAAGAGACGGGCCCAAGGTCGTGATCTCCTTGCCTACTGATCAGACGCCAACTCAACATATACGCTTCTACTGGACGCTTGAATGTAACGACATGTCTTCTGAATTGTCATGCATCGCGGACCCCTTCATGTCAAGCTGCTCTTCTTCTTCTTCTTCTTCTTCTTCTTCTTCTTCTTCTTCTTCTTCTTCTTGTTCGTGCAATGGAGAGTCAGAATCATTCGATAGCGTCTGACTTATGATACGATCCTTTCATAAGGAAGCTACGCGACACGCCTTGACAGGTCGAACGTAAGCACTGTTACAAATCTTATCTGTGCACACCCACATGCCTCCATGGATCTCTACAGTACATCTCAGCTATCGGGACCCACCACAGAACACTAATCTGTACTAACCAAGCTCTCTACAGTAAGCATACTTTGTCCTCGAAATAGACCTAGCTTTGTGTTAGAAACCAGGCATGCATTGCCGGCAAAGTACAACGATAACTGTACATTGAGAGAAAAACAACTAGGAGAACTGTATCCCAACAATCCCTTTCAAAATCTAATAATAAGATTGTTAAATCCTCATTCAAAGGCCTTGCCCAATGCTGTAGCTTCCCGAAAAGTGAATAGCTTATCAAATATACTCCTCTCTCTCCCGAAGCCACTTTGAGATGAATGAACGACACAAGTTAGAAAACAGTTGTAGTCTCAAACTTGAGGCTTTAGCCAATATTTTGTATGTTGTATTCAGCATTCTTCCATTTCTTAAATGTCAGGAAATATCCATTCACTCTTAGGAATCAGATTGACAAAACCCTCTTGACATCTCATGTGGCATTATACCAGTACTCCAAATTTTGATGATAAGGCATCACCAAGTGCAAGACCTAATATTTCCCGGTATTTTAAATAGAATGATAGAGTTAATCCATCTTCACCTAGGCAAGATTGTTTTGGTAAAGCCTGTAATGCAGTTTTCAGTTCCATGACCCATTAACGGGATAGCAAGCCTATTCCGCATATGTTCCATAACCCTTACTTGAGTTTATTTCCATACCTCATTCCTGCATTCCAGCATTTGATGACCACTTCTGTACTTGGATCTGCAGCTAATTCTTTAACCACAACGGAGGGAAAAATAGGTCTAGTATGACTAAAAAAACTTCTGGTGTTACTCGATGAGACCATTCTGCTGAAAAACCATGATAATGCCCTTCACTACATGCTACATACTTAGCTTTTTTGCAACATATTGGCTGTCTACTCACATGCCGGAAAACGTTCTGGTAATTTCTGTAGAGATGCAATACCCTGTAACTATACGATGATAAAATCTTGTAACTATTTCAGATATTGTTGTAACTGTTTGTAAAGGAAATAAAATCTTATACGATAATACCTTGTTATTTCAGACTCCGTTTCAAAACTTAGTTAAAGCGCGTAAGGATAAAATAATCACCTCTCTGGAAACTTTGTTTCAAGTATGTCGACGTATGTGTAGGTGTCCTTTACAAAACAACATTGTTTCTAGTGATGTATGTCTATATCAAACAATATCAAGTTTCCATATGCTTTAATGAAAAGCTCTAAATTGTGCTCTTTATTAGAAGCATAACTTCATATTGAACTCTCTATAGAAGTTTAGGAAAGTGTATGTGGAGCTATATATCCTGCCTCCATCTCCATTATTGATGTAATATGCACTCTAGATTGGGTGTAATATAACTAAGGAGAGCTTTGGGGAATCTGCAGATTCACATCTCCACCATAATTCCACAAGTTTTGTCTTCTTTCTCGGATACAAGAATGATATATAAATGTTGTGGTCTGATTGGTTCATGTCCATTAAAGAAACACTTTTGGGAGAACATACATATATGTATCGTGCTAACATTCACTAAAAATAGCTGCTACCTTCTTCCTTCATGTTGTTGCAAACTATTATGCAAAAGCATGTTATGCCCATGATTGTAGCTCACACCACTCTAGTTTAATGCCAAATTGGCCTTCGATTATCTATATTAATTCTTATCACATCCATATGAAAAATCTGGCCTTCGGACGATGCGACGTGTTTAGTGTACGAGCGAATCATTAGTATAAAACTGTAAGCGTTAAAGCAAGAAGATCTATTGAAAAAGATTCGTAAAGAAAGCCTCTTAAGGTTCACCAAGTTTGGACCATCGAATCGTAAGCGTAACCACCACCAAAATTTCGATCACCATGATTTGCTTTTGTACTACTGCACTTGTTTTCCTCATACCAATGGACTCCTAATACAATCGTGATCCTATTGGTCGACAATCACATCTCATCTCGAGGCCATGCTTCCAATTTACATTCAGTTGTACCCATCAACTATAAACCACATGACATAAATATTTGGAGTAAGAGGTCCATTGACCAAGCCCTCAACCCTCTTGAGTAAAACAATAAAGAACTCAGAGAATAATTGTGAAATATACTTGGACGACAAGATACAACGATATCCACAAATATTTTGCTTGTAATTCTGTACATCACCTCCATATGATTGCTTCCCGGGTTGTATGAGAAAGGACTAGGGAATTATGATCCAGACCATGCCTTGCGACCTATTAATGAGAAATTGTAACCGATTAGTAGGAAAGACACTCTAAACTGCATATACTTCAAAGTGGAGAGATGCCTTCAGGACCGTCTAGCAGACGAATTTGTGCGCAAGAAATAGGCATAAATGAGCAGTGAATACACAAAATACTGGCAAAAAAAAACCCCAGTTGCTCAAGCATCATATCTAAGGTTCATCCCTGAGGTAACACTGTTGTTATCTAACTCTGCAAAACCTTGGCACGTCCATTACAACTGTGGGCAGCTCTCTAACTAGCCTACAGTATTGTCTATTGTAGCCTTGTCTAGGTAGTAATTAATGTGCTGTTTCCATTATGAGAATCACTCTATACCACCAGGTTAATGATACTGTACTCCAAACAAAATTCATGCCATCAAAGGAAGACCTACGAGACTTTGGGCTCCAGAACCTGATGCATTTATACAACGTCCTACATCTAAAGGTTACCAAAGGAAAATCAGGCGTCTACTTCATTTGCTACAACTTTGGTCAACGTGTTTTCATACTGAGTGTGAGGAACAAACAAAGTAGTAGACAGGGAGGGGACTTGCCATAGCAGCGAGCGATTCATAACGCTCCTGATTCAGATACAAAGGCTTCCCTCGTTGCATACCAATGTCCTATAATCACATAAAAAATCAATCCAAACATTACAACAATAATCACGTAGAGCTAATATTACAAACAGAGAACATTGTTCATACCTCTTCACCAAATTCATCCAGATATGGTGACGGCCAACTGGCTTGACGTGCACATCTTTGAAGAAGAATGTTTGTTTTCTGACAATCGTTTCATTGGGAAAAACAAACCAAATAAGATAATAAAGTCAAACACCATCCAAATCTCCCAAAATGTATTGCCTGGTGCAGGATATACTAAAATGTAAACTCATCTTTATTAGAGCTACGTATAAAGATTTGCCTACTAGCTGGCAAATATATACAACTGTACTAATCCATGAAACTTAGCAATAAGCAACAAACATAATTGACCTTTGCTTGGCTAACCAAACGACTTTCTACGCCACAAGCATGACGCCAAGCAACTAGTAGTTTATGCATCATATTATCAAATTATGAAAAGGTTGTGGGCACTATAAGTGCTGACAGTCATGCAAGTGAAGTGAAAAGAAGATGTACAATCAGGTGATTTGACGCTTTGCAGCAATCCGATTAGTAACTTGGACTAATAGATTTGAGAATGCTCAGAGCACAAATACTAAAGATTGATAGTTGTACTAACAAAACAGGCATCCGACCATGGAGTATCATTGTTGTTATTTCATAAATATTAATACACTACCTCTGTTCTGATTACTTTAATTTGTCTACAACTAAAAATGACTAAACTGGAAAAATATTGCCTGATATGAAGTGATAGCAGTAAAGTTGATAATGAGAGAATGTGAGTCAGCCTCAGACCATCCCTTTGCAGGAAAATGGTTCACAATAATAATTCTGCTTCACTAGCCTTAAATATATGCGCTCTGTGTTGTTTCCTAACATAAGAGGAAATAACACTGCCTCTTCAAACAAAGCCGTGACCCACAAAATCCAGGTAAGGGAATAAGAAGAGAAACAGTTACATGTTAACAAAGGGATACACAGGTAGAGCCTCAACCATAAAACTTGAAAGAGATTGCTAGGACAATAGCAATCCCTAGTAGGACTCGGCCATCTACATATCAGAGCCCCATCATCTTATGCTCAACAGATAAAAGTAGAACATGAACCAGCACTAAAGATGCTTATCATATGGATGCCAATATTAAGACACTTTACCATATGGATGCGAAAATTGCCCGATCCATATGGATGCTGACCTGAAACTACTTATCATTGGATGCTAAAATCACTGTAATAATAACACTCCAAATTTACCAGGAAAAACAGTTCCAGGAATGATTCAACTCACCCTTATCATCAGGAAAACTCCCACACCACCTCCACAAAACATGGCATGCTTGTAACATTCACTCTGCCCATTTGTACTGCATCCAAAAAGAGAAAACAGAAAACGGAAAGTAACAAACCAAAACCAGGAAAAATATGCTAACACTACCTAGAAGTATATCAATTGTTACACTTGTTAAGATCCAGATCAACCAATTTGGTTCTATTCTCTTCGTCTAATGCTGTGCATACGATATTCAAGCATATTATAGAGGCAAAATATCCTGTCAGCCTGGCAACCGCAATATGAGCACTAGAACATGAAGGTTGCATGCTTGGAGAATGCTAAAAGGCATGACTATCTTATTTACTCAAATACGATTATGCAATTCATTCCCAGGCATGGTATCACAACTGAATAATTAGCTTAAAGTTTTGCCAAAGAAACGAGTCTGTAACATTAAATAAATTACAAACTAGTACCTGCAGCAACCATGACGACCAAAAGCACAACAAAGCGTGCCACATAAGAGACATAATGCAGGTTGTTCTGGAACAGTCGAACACTTTGGACATCGTTCTTTTATGTACCTGACGAATACAAACAAATTCAGTGATATACAGCAGTCAGCTTCAGGCTCTCATGCAAAAAAGAAAAACCAAAAACCTCAGAAAATATAAGGGTTCTCGTTCAAAAAAGAAAAAGTGATCAGTCTTTGAGGTGTCAAGTCTGTCAAAAATCATAGCTACCTCAATGAAATCCAGACATCAAAAAGTCATTACCGTTGTAGCAGGGTTTGGTATAAAGGAGGCAAATCCATTATCTTAAACGGAACTGCCATTACAGGCTTGGGGATGGGTAAAAGCTTCCTTGTACCAGATTCCTTAATAAAGTGTTGACACCATCGTAGAACTAGTTGCTGGTTGTCTACACTCCCTAGAAGTTCTTGCGATGACGGGATTAGTAATTCCCTCTCTAACACTTCAAGCTCTTTCAAATCCTGTACAGAATCTTCGATGTCCTGATCATTATCAGGATTGATCTCATCCATGACTTTTTGTTTTGCAGCTGGATCTATGATCGATCCCCATTCTTCTGTCTCCTCAAGACAGGGAACAAAAAGAAACTTTTTTAATAATGCACAGCAACGTAAATATGACAAAGTGAATCTCCGCATCATTACTATCAGTGACCCAGATGAAGTTTGAGGAGCTTGACCATCACGTTTCAGG
The DNA here is from genome assembly GCA_037176905.1 of Azolla pinnata. NCBI lineage: Eukaryota > Viridiplantae > Streptophyta > Polypodiopsida > Salviniales > Salviniaceae > Azolla > Azolla pinnata. Next base: position 6,217 of record JBBBWG010013668.1, read on the forward strand.
AATACTGATGTGTTTGAAAAATTAGATATGACAATTTGAAGAAAGTTGCGTACAGGTGTGGAAAAGAGCAATTCTGATAGGTTTGACAGCATAGACTCCCTCATGAAAACAATCACCTGCATTAAAAGAACAAAGTTACCTAGGAAACAACAGCAGAAAACTCATCCATTTTAGCAACCAAACCAATCAATCACCTTCTAGTCAAATGCATTCAAATGGGGGTGATTATTCTGAAGAGACATGTTCAATATGCAGCCTTGCAAAACTGAGATAGAGGACCCATTTTAATAATAAAACGAACCCACACTTATTATTCATTGACACAGCCACAACATTCATAGAATGCTGTCATTACAGAGAACCTAATTGGTAATATTACACAATAAAAACCGATGTGAAAAATGCAGATTAAAAATTAGAAATGAGCAGATAAGAAACACGATTCTATAAAAAACAAAAATTGTAGTTACCTGTATCAGACAAACAAGATAGAACAGGTGAGTCAGTGCAATGAAGGGCTCCACTGTAGTGGGGAATGAGGGAAGACAGAAAATGGTCCAGACAAGTGAAGAAAATGGATCATGTGCAAGCACAGGATCAGCCATACGCTTCCAAAATTGAACATCAGCACCTTCATGGCCACTGTCTAATCGGCTCAAGATCACCCTTGATATACTTCCTGCAGAATAAAGATAAGAGGCAGAAAGAGGCACTATGCCTTGCAGAAACATTCACAATAATCTAGTATGCATAAAACTCGACTGTACCTACCAGGTATCAATGGCTCAGATAACGAATCCCTTGATCCACCAAAACAGATGGATCCTACCAGTAACTGCATACCCCTAGATCTCAATAAGACAGACTGACGGTTTTGGCTTTGTGAAATCCTTGCAGCCCAAATTAGAGAGGGTAGGACAGGTTCATTCAACACTGCTTTGTGGAGGCTATATATTCTGTTTTCTTTCGGAGTTCTAGATGCCAGCTCAGTTGACATCATCGTGTACCGGACAACATCCCACAGTAGCAAACTTTGACTTACCCGGCAGTAAGTCGATTTAGTGCCAACTTCTCTATTTGGAAAATACAAACCACATAATCTCAAAAAAAGATCATCAAAAATGGCTTTCATTGTCTTCGAAAGAGGCTTTGAAACAGCTTTCCGGTATCCAACCTTGCGGACAAGCTCTTCCGCATTGTGAAGCAGGGTTATTGCATTAGTAATGTGATTAACCATAAATGCGGAAACGAGAGATTCGGACGGGATGTCAATCATATCATGATCCGCATAATTGGACCCAGTTCCAGCCACCGATTCAGCCTGACATGTATCAGAAGGAATATCTGCACCTTTGGGTGCATAAGGTAGGACAGAGTTTGCTAGGCGCCGACACATAGGACATAGAAACTCCCCCTGTTCAGAAAATATTCACGATCAACAACAATCAGCATTATCATTGCACTGTATTTTTGTAGGAAATTGAGCACAGTATGCATACCTGCTCAGGGTCTACAATTTGTAATCCTTCGTAAAGTGTTCGACTTTGATACCTATCATGAGAATGCAAAGAAGAAATTGTGTAGTTGGAAACATTACATATATTCTTATCTACATAAAACTTCAAGGTACATAAGGTTATCATCCAAAAGACTCGGCTTCATCAACAATGCAGAAATATGATGTCATCATGAAATATTAGCACTGTAATACCTCTGCATTAACGAAGAAAGGTAAAGATCCACACATTCCTTATGAACAGCATGGCCACAAGAAGACATATGCACACCACAATTATCATCTGCACCAAAGTTTGCTAGTATTCTTTGGTATCCAGCTCCAGAAGTCCGAGAATGTATGTGTCTTTGTGGACCTTCCGATGTTGCACTTGCTGAATTTTCAGCTTCTGCCTTCAGATGCTCTTTACGGTTTCTTGATACAATACTGACATATTCAATAAGAACGTTGACTATAGAGCTTTGCATTACTTTATTGTTTCCATCTTCATCTGAAGCCATTTCCTCATTGGTTGGCTGCAGGTACTGTAAAGTTGTGTCAGTAGATGCAGAATCATCAGCACCCTCTGGCTTTTCCTCTTCGACCAAATCATCACTTCCACTTTCAGAGCTTGATGTCTCTGAAATTCTTGGATCTAGAGATAGCTGTCTACTTGCAGAAGCATCTGCATGTTCTTCATCAGCTAAGAACTCCCACAGACTTTCAACTCCAAGCATACCTGTTTGATCTACCTCCCCATTTAAAGCCATCTGTATGAGATTGAGAAGCTCAGCACGTATCTGAGTCTCATCACTTGTAGAATCCCGTACTTCAAGGGCACCGCGAGTCTCACTATTGAGAACAGAGGATTCTAAGTTTCCCTTAACATGGCCACTTTCCCATGATGGAATATCCTCTGCAGCTACACCAAGCAACCTGGATCTCTGCTCAGAAAAATCACTTAGCAATGGCAGAAACAAATGACAGTATAGATTCACAGGAAAGCTCCTACCTGAACAAATGTTAAGCAACATAAAGGACTTTCAGCGATAAATTCCCTGCAAAGGGCACATACATCTATCGGATGTCCTTTCTCCAAGGAAAGGACCTCCTGTGTTGACTGTATAGTAGATGCAAACTTTTCTTGAGCAGCCTTCATTTTTTTCTGCCAGGCACAGAAAGGAATGATAAACAGCTTTACCGTAGGACATTTGCTACCACGTAGCATACATTATCTACTTTTGGTCAGGTGGGTAGATGTATGCTTGTTTTTAACACTACAAATACAACAAGAAATTCTGGTTGTAAATCCTAGTTACATTTGCTTACAAAACTTTTGATCAAACTTGAGAACACCTAGCTAATGGGTGTTGGTTCCAAATTTAATCAAGAGGCACACTTTATAATTATGTTAAAGTCTCTCCACAAAAAGGATGATATATCATAGCTATATGCACAATCAAGAATGATTCTAAACACCAATTATTTTAGGTTGACAGAATCTTTATCTGTGAATTCATTATATTGATTAATACTGGCAATTAGAAAGTTAAAATGCACCATGATTGCAGCTTGGCGCTCCCGAGCAAGTAACTTCCGTCTTTCAGCTTCAGACACATTGGATGTCTGTCCTTTCAGCAATGAATCCTGAGCATATAACATTCTATGCAAAACCTGAGGAGCAAGGGATTCAACATCATGCATACACCCATGATGGAGATCTGCAAACGTTTTAAGTAGACCCTGTATCAGAACTCCAACATTGCACTGATGCGACTCTCTTGGAACACAAAGTGCTTCAGGGCTATACTTTTTCATAAGCAGCACCAATAATGAGATAAGACTTTGTTTATTTGAAATTCCATCACTGTCAATACCACCAAACTGCACCTTTTCTGTTGCTTTGCTTAGTAAAGGAGGAGGCTCATAAGCTGAGGGCTCCATAACAGAATCACTTTGTACATCAGAATGTCTGCTATCAAAGCTTTTATCATATGAGAATAATGAGCATGTATCAAGACCGAGTGCTAACAAATGCAGTGCTGTGATAAGCACCCCCTCTGGAGCACGTGATTCTGACATTTTCTCCGAAAACACTGCATGAAACAAGATTGACCGTAAAATATCATGTACTCTTCCACAGGTTGCAATTCTTGAGAGATCCTGAAATGGAGAGAGAGATTTCTTCCATTTAGGTAGTTGTTTAATCAAAGCCGATGCTTTGCATGAACGAAAATAACGATCTTCTGCAGACTGTAGTTCGTTTGCATTCCATCGGGGATGATAAAGATCGAGCTCTTTCCAACACTCATCCCTTAAACTAAATTTTCCCTGTTCAAAATCAGAAACACAGACACAAACCAATACATTAGATTACAGATTAAGTACATGCAACTTAGTATGCTTAACATCATGAATTCATAATTGAAACATGGATTACATTCAACCAGTAAGAAGAAATATATATAACCTAGCCAATATAATGGTGTGTACATTCATATAAGTCTTACATGCAGAAAAACCTATATCTACTCAGAAACCCATTGTGAAAGACTAGGCTAGACTATACGCATTGAGAAATGCAACCTTGCTTTGATCAGTATATTCAAAATCATAAACTCTGATGAAAGGACTACATTCACCCAATATGGAGAAATGAACCCAAGCCAACATGCTGGAATGTCCATACATACGAGTCTTACAAGCACGAAATTCTAATTCTATTCAGAACAAATCATAAAAAGAGGACTAAAACTGCAAACTAGCTTTGATTACTATTCTTTTAAAACTGCAAAATCGTACTGAGGAATGGACTACATTCACCCAGTACAGAGAAATACACCATAGCCAGGAATCATACAAGCAAGAACTTCTATATTTTTTTATTTGCATGTGCATGTAACAATGCAATAACCACATAATATGGAACAATGATGAAAATGGCACGATCATCTTGGTAAACCTGTTGCATGCCAGATGGTTTAGAATAAGTCGAAATAGCTGGAAGAGCTTCCTCCCACTGCTTATTCTCTTGAAGCCTTGGTGGCAATGACTTCATTAGCTGACTGTGTGTTGCATCGCTAATGGCAAGCCTCTTAATCAATTCACGGCGACAGGACTGAGCAGCAGTATAGCCACAAAATCTACGCTCCACCACAATCTGAATCACTAGTGATAACATTTGCTGGGCCAATACAGTCTCATACCTGCATGCCCAGGGATAACAGTAAGAGATTTTGAGTAAATTCCCAATGTAGTATATACAATGAGAGTAGGTCAGTACTCATTTGGACGCAGAAGAAAAAGTGAAAAATAATCCAAAAGACCAAAACGAGCAATTATTCTGTTTACGAAATCATCCGGAGGTGCCATGACCGCACAGCACTGCAAAAGATACAAGTCCAAATCTGAGCTCTCCTCACACCTGTGTATCATAAAAACTATTGTTAGCCAAACAACAATCAACTCTATTATGTTATGGGTGAAATTCATGCACATGTTTGGGATGTAAGCAATAATTCCCCAAAACAAAATACAGCAAATACAAGACTCGAGACAGAATATGCAAGTACACCCATTGAGACCTGAAACTGAAACAGTACTAAAGGCAAATGGGAAATTGATACATGAGAGAGATTCTTAAAGCTGTGATGGGCGCTATTGACACATATGTTACACGACTCAGAAACCCCCTTTAAAGCAAGGGGAAGTATGGAATCTAGCAGGTAGATTTTGAATACTGAAGGGATCTATACAAGAAGAGGGAATAGCATAGCCCCATCTCTTATGTATTTAAATAATTTTTTACCATCTCCTGTGATGCCAGAACTAAGAATAAAAGACCAACTATTTTCACTGGAGCAACATGTAAGTCCCAAATAAACTATGAAGTGTGAGACGGGTTCTAATTTCCATTCCATGAGCTGATATTAGGTTCTAAACTGGCAATAAGATTCAGAAGAAACAAATAGTTTAGAAAATCATAGCACAACGGCTTATAACTTCAGCTAAACAGATGGCAAAAAAACTGCACATACTACATATGGTTTACATTCACACTTGTAATGCCTAAATATGTATCAGTAGGTTATATATGTATTAACCAAGTTTTACAGATTCAAAACAATTATCCCCTTTAACGAGTCCTCGATTTTGTATTGAAAAAATGATGGTGTGCACAATGCGTACATACCACCGGACAGAATGATAGTTATCAATAAGAGCTTGCACAGAATGTCCATTCCTGCGCCACATTCCAGCATGATATTGAGCACGAAAAACCTGTATTCGGAGAGGATGCTCCATAAGCAAAGAAGCAAAACTTGGCACTTGATAATGTGGTGGAAGTAAATGCTGCAAAAATCCATGGTCCATAACAGAATGTACATTGGCATGCCAGCTTCTACTCATACATTCTTGTTGATCAACATTTAGGCATGCTTCTGTAGTCTTTTGTAATGCCAATGCCAGAAACCTGTGCAATGGGATATGGATTGATATGTCCTGGTGACTAACATCATAGTCGATTTCAAGCCATTCTTTGTCATTCCAAACAAACCCAAATCTGGCATTCGAATCTGGAAATCCTGATTCTGATAGCCAAATTCTTGAATCCCCTTTCCATTCTTGAAATCTGTTCCATCCACTGACAGATTGTCCAGCACCCTCCTGTTCAGGTTTTATGCCTGCGTTTCGATTGGACCTTAGCCATTCAATAAATGTTGGACCTTGTACAGCGTTTACCTCTACATTCGGTGCTTCTGAAAACCTATTGAATACTGGTCTACGAGCCTCTCTGATGAAACCCCTTCCTCTTCCTCTTACAGCTGGTGATCTGTGCTGAATGGCATCTGTCACTGAGTCTAACATGACTGCACTATAAGAATCAAGTAGAAGCCAAACCTCGAGCATCATGGCACATTCAGCAATTAACCAGAGTAAAGCAGATGGAGCACTGGATGTTTGGAGAGAATCTGCACCTGCTTTGCAAAAATCAACAGTTACTCCTCTACTAGATTCCATCCTGCATGGACCACCAGTTTCTACTTTCCCTGATACATCAGAAACTACTTTCCCTGATACATCACTATCTTTGGAAATTCGCCCAATCTTGGCATGCCCATGGTCAATGTCTTCATCATCAGGGTTCTCTCTACAGGATATATCAGTCCACAGATGAGAAACTTTTTCATCCGCAACCTGCATACATGTAGTTTTTCTTGCTCCCTCAATTAATAAGGGGTGAATGTTTGCTATCTGTGATTCCACAAGATAAGCAGTAAACCAGGTTTGTGTCTCTTCTTCAACATGGATATTCGTCTGCCTTCGCTGTGAATCCATACCCTGAATGTATGCCAGGAGATGAAGCCAACATTTATATAGATCCATCCTTTCTCGAGCAACATACTGTGCTACCTCAGGGTGTCTTAAGACAAAGCGGATGTCATCAACAATCCGATAGTAGGAATTAGATGTCACGGGTCCCTTGCTAACCTGCATTTCAATTTTGCAATTACTTAAAACATAATATTATTAGTGGCTCCATTAGAGAACAGTAACAGCACAAGATTCACTAAGAAATGTGTTTGCTGCACAATGCAAATGTTAGGCATGCCAAGGTTGATACTATTACTAGCCGAATGAGCAAATATTAAACACGATAAAGCAAGAGGAAATATAAAAGAAGGAAAATTTGTGTCTGTCATATTAAAACCCAATGCACATATTCCACCATAAGATCATTGCTATGATTGCCAGACTCACCCAAGCCTGGCCCCAAATACAAGCATCAGCCAGTTCAGTGGCTGAATGTCATCAGATATATTTATACCAAATGCGTGTATGCCACCATAAGGTCATTGAGATAATTGGAAACGATACCCAAATACAATCATTTCCTCTCTCTGCCAGTTCAGTGGCTGAACATCACCATGTTCAACAGTCTTTACCAACTAATAATGCACTTCAAGTTTTCAAAAACAACCCATCAAGGATAATCACTTAGATTTGCCACTATTTTCATCACTCTAGAAAAGAAAATTTGACATTATTTTCCATCATATATAACATTGAGCTACCCGTGGTCAAAATTTCAACCCGTCTCCAATTTCAACCTCCAGACAGGAAATATAAGCTTCTTTCTTCCTTGCATTGGTCCTTCTCAAAGGAAAATACTTTTTATCCAAGCGGAGACCTTGTATTTATAGATCATAAGTTTCTTTACTCATTTTGAGATACTTATTTTGATTTGATGTTCTCAAATATACAAAATTTCAGGATTTAACCACTTGTTTGGCCAGACGGAATTAAGGCAATTTTGTTTCTTTAATTTTTCAGTAAATTTCTACATGCATGGCTAGATTTTTTGGTCCAAACAATTTTCCAATCCACTGCACACAAATCTTGTTAAGCTGATTTGGTCAAAAATATTATTTCCACCGTCTATATATGTTACATAGCATTTCATTTTGTTTCTTAGAATACAGCTCATTCCTCAAGCTTCTGGTGCATTGCACCATTTCGTCAAAATGATTTTCTGATCTCAACTGCACACACATGCTGTAAAGTTGATTTGGCTTCATAACCTAAAACTCCCTTACCATATATTAAGACTAATTTAAACCACATTATTTCATCTAATGAGTGTTCATATGGAGAAGAGGGGCAGGCCCAGCATGGCATAAACAAGTGACATGAATGAATTGTATAAGTTTATTGGCTTCATAGCCTAAAAACCCCCTACCATACAATAAGACTAGTTTATACCACTTTATTTCATCTAATGGGTGTTGATTCAGCCAACAAGAAATTTACGAATGTCATTGTGGAGAAGAGAACAAGCACATGATGGAAAAATCAAGTGTAATGAAAGAACAGTAGAAATAAAAATAGCTCCATACATGATAGATGGAGCTCTCCTATTACACATGTCCACCTTCTAGCACATAATACATACCAGTAATCGTCCATCATCACCAGCACATGAAAGAAGAACGTCCTTCAAAACTTCAAGCAGCATATCCAGAAGCCGTAAATCAACAACAAGCTGAAGAGTGAGAGTTGACACTGTAAATATCTGTACAGAAAAATTGCTAGTAGGGTTTTCTCTCGATCGACCTCTACTACGAGGCTCTGTTTCTTCTTTTAAACTATCAAAAATGAAGGACGGATAATGAAGGATAAACACTTTGGCAAATTGGTACTTAAAATTTGGATCAGCCATCAGCTTAAACAGAAGCTCGTGCAACATATTAAGAACTTTCACTGGAAGGAAATATTCGCTTTTTAGCAAGAGATCGAGCAAGCCAATCTCCTCAGATGCCATCAGACTTCCAATAAAGTTCAACAAGCTTTCACTGCTGTTACAAAAGTTAAGCAAGAGTTCAACAAATGATGAGGAAGTTTGTGTGGCAACTCTCTCTTCTGGTAACTGAGTAATCCAGTTTTTGGCACGTTTAGTGAAAACCTTTGATGCTGCTTTTAGTCTGTTTGCCCATTCAACAAGAAGAGCTTCCACTGTTGGTTTGAATGTTGACACGAGTTTTGGAGGCAGAGGAGGTGCTTGGCCTGGACCCCTGTGGTTAGAGCAAAACCCAGCTTCCTTCCATGCAGTAATATCACCACAGTCACAGCAACCCCCACCCGTATGGATCATTGAGTAATCGTGACCAAGATGGTTGCCTGCTTCAAAACATGCAACACATATAGCACACGTAGGATCATTCTCACATGTTCGGCACCTGTAAGCAATATCGTCTAGTCCCCAGACCGCTCCACAAACTCCTCTAACCTGACCAATCTCTTGCTGAATACGTTTCAGATTCTCCTCTGGATTTCCATTAAACACTAGCCACTGAACCCATTTGATACCTTCCCTATGACCCTGCTTGAATTCGAGCCATAATCTTTTTGCTTCACCTAACCCATCCAGTTTTGCTTCTTCTACTCCTGGAAACAATGCCCCAACAACATCCTGCAGCATTTCATTATGTTTGTTCACAAATTGTGCCACACCCAGTTGCTTGTCCTCCAAATATTTTATGGGTACACCCCGAGCCAGAAGCTTCTGCAGAAGAAGAAAAATACACAATCACTTGACAAAACGGTGCACACTTATCATGGCCAAATCAGTAAAGAGACGAAAGCAAGCATATGGATCACACATGATTGCAAAACGATGATGAGTGAGAAAATAATCCAATGTGTAGAAAGTCGGAACTATATATTTTTATAAGAAAGGGCTGAACACATAAGCAAAAGCACACTACTTCTGAACATATTTACATCTAATGAAAATTGCAAATGCTATCCAAAACAGATAAATATGAAACCAACCTAGCCAGTACTTATAGCACATATACATCGAGCATAAATCAACATGTCAAAATAATAGAAGTAAGATATGTTTACAAATAGTTAAATCATTGATAACATGAAAAACAGAAAACTGACCAGGGAAATTGCAACCAGACTAGACAATTATGCACGTCAACGTCCAGCATACCAAATATAGCAAACAAACAACGCATCTCTATCACAAAAAAGGTTGGCTACACTTACTTGGTCAAGCACATATCAGCAATAACATGTACAGAAATAGCAGAAGGCCACGCTCAAGGCATAATCAAAGAATTATTCGTCAAATGTGAAATTAAAGTTTCAATTTTCCGAGCCCATGGTATGAAAAATAGCACGGTCAATATATAGATATATAGATTGACATTAACATACAAAAGAGAGAGAGAGAGAGAGAGAGAGAGAGAGAGAGAGAGAGAGAGCAAAAGCCTGAACACGATTGAAGATGAAAGACGACCACTGCTTACTAACGGTGTGCGAGAGAAACAGAATTACAGCGGAGAGCAAACCTGTACGAGGATGTCTTCTTGGACGGATGAAGACGAGGGAAGTGCCTCGGAGTCCATGGGATGACCTTGAAAGCGAACCTCAGGGAACCGACCTGGGGAGCTTGAAAGCAGCGAAATGGGGGTTTGGATGGAGCGCGCTCCTGCTGGCGCAGCGTCTGCGTCTGTCGGGGAGCAGAGAAGCGGCGAGAAACGAATCGATCAGCGGAAGAGAAGCGTCTTGGCGGAGGAGGGGAGGAGACCTCGTCTCTTTCCTCCATTCACTTCATCGATGCGTATGTCTGCGTGCTGCGCTTTTATACAAAGCTTTGGATTGTCTCCGAAGTCTAGATTATCTGATTAATAATCCAGTCTCCAATTAATTAGGCGATCTGGCACGGTAAACTGATAAGGAAATAATCAGGTAAATCTGAGGAAGTGCTTTCATCTGCATCGGCCCCGGGAATCAAGTGATCGATCGATCGACCGATTTGCATCGGCCCCGGGAATCGAGTGATCGATCGATCGACCGATTTGCATCGGCCGCGGGAATCGATCGATCGATCTGCAATGCCTCTCGGCGATATGCAGGAGCTGCAGAAATCGATCGCTCTCGCAGTGAGATCTGCATGCAGGAGCTGCAGAACATCGGCTCGATTCGCAACAACTCTTCCGGCAGAATGTGTGGTGGGAGTTGCCAATTTTCGAATGGCCTCCGGCGACGACTCTCGCCCGATCCTGCTGGAGTCGCAGCAGGAAACGGCTGCTTTTGGGAGCAGCAGAGCCAACTAGTGGGTATTCGTGGTGTTAGAATAACGAGTCAGCAAATACAAGAAGTAACATCTTCTATCTCGACGTAGTGAGGTGTTTTTCACAAGCTTTCGAATCTCATGAGCATTATGGGGATTTTTTTTACAGGATAGCGGGAGGCCGGCCGATGATGTGGGTCATATGCTGCCAATTGCGGTGAGGACTTGTTTCTACACCGTGTTACATTTGAAAGCATTAAAGAGTTGAGATGGCATGGGGTGCAATTGAAAATTGACCCTAATCCAACATCAATTGATAATCATTGAGAATTATGGCTAAGGGAGAAATGATCATTACCTCGTATTCGATGGGATCTTGGAGTTGTATTTCGGCAATTTCCAGGAAAAGAAAGTGTTAAGTCTATTTATCTCTTAAATTATTTTGTAAACCTTGGAATGAGTATTCTTATACATGTTAAATGGAAGGAGCTTGCAATACCTAAGTTTTGGGAGCAATAAGGGTGGTGTTCTTAATTCCTTACTTTGTTTGGAAGCGTCTGTGAGCTTGTGAACAGGAACATAAGATTACCCTTTTACAGCGAATGACGACTCATTAGGTAGCGCTGGTTGGTTCTTGGTTGCGAGGTGAATTGCGTGGACAGGGTTGTCTTTATTGTAGTGATGTTGAGACCATTAAACATGCCTTTTAGGTTGTTAAGCAGCAATTGAAGTTCGGGGAAGAGTTTTGAGGATTGTTTTTCAGATCATCATTTATTAGAAAAGTATCATAGGGATGGTGGCCTAGGCCGATGTGGCTTAGGTAGCCCATGCATTCGAAGTGGATTCATTAGACTTTGTGTATGTGTGTGTGTGTGTGTGTGTTTTGCCCCGAAGAATCAGAAATAAGAAGTCATGCACTGCGTAGCTGCTGTTGTTTGGAATAGTCTATTGCAAGTTATAGACAGTAAGATATGTACTTTGGTCTTCAGGGGAATACAAACAATTTGCAGTGGAGATCATATCATCTATTTGAAGTCCGTCAGTGTATACAATCGAGGGTTAATACAATGTAATGCAAGGAAATGTTGATTTAGTTGTGCTCATGAGGCACGGTTTCAATGATGAATGGAGGTTGTGGCATGCTTGTATAGTATCATATGACAAATAAAGATGAGTGTACAATCCACCATTTTGTTTATATCTGCCAATAAGATTGTGGTTGTTTGGTCATTCTCATTGTATTCTCTTCAACTAACGAAATGATTCCATTTGGGGGAAAAAACTCTTGATCTTTTCTTTGCACTAATTGTGATCGGAATCATGCAAAGAAATTCCTAGTTTCTTGCACTCTATACAAACAATCAAATGACTATACAAGAAGATAACAACTTTCTCATTGAAGAAATTCCCGATCGATTGCGTAGAATAGGAATGAGAAACACTCGGGGAATTCTTCATAGATAGTGTAGAAAGTATCTTCGCAACTTATAACTATAAATTGAAGGGCACAAATTTGATCTACGATTCAGAAAGTTTGATGTGTATAGATCTAGGTGCCCATTGTTAATTCTAACATGATAACACAAACACAACCTATACACGATTATAACATAATTTAAGGGTGTTGGGTTTAAATGGGCTTTGGGGGGCAAAAGCAGTGTCTTCAAGATGCCCCGACCCTAGCTTTAGAGCGAAAATCTAGCTTTCGAGCATTGTGTGGTTTGCAGTATTTCAAGTTGTGTTGTGACCTTTGAGGACCTGTTGGGATGTAAAATAACTACAAAAAATTCCAAGAAGATTTTCACAAAACCCGTGCAAACTCCCTCTTTGAAGTAGAAAAACATCATAGATATGCTCCTACTTTTTGAGATTAGATCGCTCCGAGTCGAGATCTCGACCATGAAAAGGTAGTCGATGGTATCCGTAAGGTTCAACATATAACCTTTTAGATCGACTCCCAAGAATTATAACAAGAAGATGCAAAAGATGCATAAAAGCAAGATTTTTTACATTCCAATATGGATGGCAGATATAGTCTTAAAGAAAGATGCAGTGCTTTTATCTCGATGTTGCATCGATAGATTCTTCCAAGGCTGAATCTTTAATTTTCTTTTGCAGCACCAATGCATCACAAAGTCTGGGGGCTCATGGTTTATCTGTCAGAATGCGTGCGTCAAACTGACATTGCACTCACAAATGTAGATTTAGAACCCATGTCGTGTCTGTCTTGCTCTCAAAACCATTGCATCTATCAGAGTTAGCTCTCATTATCTTTGTTGCGAGACAGGACATAATTAGAAAACATTGTTACCTTCACAAGCCAGATAACACCTTCAACCTTAACTGTCGAGCTCTCTAGCTTCAAAATGCATCTACAGTAATGGTTCTATCTGTAACATGCTCGGATGCTTAGCGGTTTGAGGCCCCAGGGTGCAGGTCAGAGTGCGCGACATTGATGCGCGGTTGGTTACATCTGCATCTGCAAGTTGAAGACGGAGAGCGGGGTTCATGCGCAGAATTGCCTGGCAAATCTGGCGGCGGCGGGCGACGAAGCGGAGTGATCCGAATCCAAGATCTCGCATCGCATCGATTCGAGATCTTTTCTTGTACGATGTTTGGATGCACATGTTCCCCAACCAAAGAATCGGGCTCGACGTAAATGCAGATAGATACGTGAAAACGCCCTGCGAGGAGGAGCGATTTGTCCGGCTTCTTCTTCTGGGCACGCGCATGCGAGGGCAAGCATGTACATATATGTACATCAGATGTGATCGACTCGGGACACCGTTGGTATATATGTACAGAGGGAGAATTACCAAACCAAAAGACGCACTAAGATTAGAAATATAAAAAATTCACGCCTGCTCTTACTGCTACTAACTCCTGATCGGCGTTCGCGCTAATTATGCCATAATCTTGATCGCCCTCGATGTAATTAGGCCGCCATCTCAATCGCCCAATGTAATTACTGCTGATTTTATGTAAATATAGTTGGACCAATCTTTAGAGAAGTTGCTCCACTGTCGATTATCCTCTGATTTGGCCGGGCCCTAATCTCAGTGGCCCTAACCTCTGATAATTACACCGGGGGCAATCAAGATTCTGGCCTAATTAGCGCAAACGCTGATCGGGAAATAATAGTAGTAGTAAGATTAGGCGCCGATTTGTGGTTTCTAATTTCAGTAGGTGTTAAAATGTAATTTATAATTTGGTTAGACATTTTATGGTAATGCTCCCACACACACACACATATATATATATATATATTAGTTATGGGAGAAATTTACCAAAAATGCGGCTAACAAAATTTTAAATTACATTCAAATTAGATTCTAAAATGATTTAACTTTTGTTAATCGAAGAATAGTAAGAGAATCAATCGGGATCAACCGGTGGGTAGCGACGACGAATAAAATCGATCGACATTATACGCGACGGAATGAGATCGGGCGTTAGTTTTTTAGCGGAGGATAGAAGAGTAGGCGTGAAATCCGTACGTTTCTTCGATCGTAGTAAGCGTTAAAAGCAAAACAAAAAATGTGAATTCATAACTTGGGGTAGGCATATTTACGTCGGCGATTCTCGCGGATTATATGTTGGTCACGATGATGGGCCGTGAGTCGGGCGGTCGATCGGCATGTCGCATGATCCGGTCTGCGGTTTCTTACGGCCCGCGATGCGTCGAACCGGCCATTGAATGGCCGGCCTTTCGTGATTCGGGCGGCCCCATCAATGCCGCGCCATGCACATACATACATACACACACACACATACATACATACATACATTCATTCATTCATCGAACGTAACATTCGCAAGCTTCTGGTTTTTTTGCAAGCACGAATGTTAAGTCCTAAATCTTCGCCCCATCCTGCGCCCGAGCCGAGTCCCATTGGGCCGATGCTCTCGGCTCCGGACAGACCACGGTCCACATGAAACTCAGGGAAGTGTCGATGCGTGCTTATGCGGAGGAGGTTGCTGTCGTCGAGACAACGATATAACGACGTTCAAAGAACAACCCAAAAAGAAAGCGAGAGAGAGAGAGAGAGAGAGAGAGAGAGAGAGAAATCACGAGCGTAAATTGCTGCCATCTTCTTTTACTGCGCGTTCCCCCGCCTACCGTCTTGCGATCGATCCTCTTCCGCGTTTTTTCATTACACGTGCGTGCATGCAGCCTTCCCAGCGCACCACCACCGACATGCATGCATGCATGAGCCGCGAATCGGCTTCTTCGATCATGTGCCCTTGCGCTCGAGAACCCGATACGAGCTCGAGAGCGGAGCGGATGTGCTTCATCGTATGTAGCTCGGACTCGAGAGCTTTAGAAACGGGGGAGGGGGGGGGGGGGAGCCGGGAACAGGGAGATCGGTTGGGATCGGCCGACGACGTAACCCAGACGATGGCTACATTTGGCCCGCTTCGAGATCTCCTCTACCCAGACTTTCAAACCCAGTCGGAGTTGGTGAATGACGGCATGTGCGAACACACCCACCCACACACACATAGAGACTCGCTCACCGATTCGCACGCCGATACCCTGCCCGAAGCTTCCCCGAGGCACGATATGCTTGTGCATTGTTGTTGTTGTTGTGGTGTTTTTTCTCTCATTGTGGTACATGTCCCCTGCTGCGACATGTTCCCCTTGAGTTCGAATCCGGGCCTCCCGATTCAGCGCGCAAATCGAGGAGAGCTTGTCACAATTGCGGCTAATCTCACGATCAGAGCTATATACGCTTGGCCTAGATCCGCGTCATCATCGAGCTGCGATCGATCGCCCTCGACGATCCATCTGCAGACTCCGGTTTCCTTGGTCTCGCGGTTTTGCTCCCTGTGTTCCACACATTCGCATCAAGATGGGGCATGCGTCCAAACATGGATGGTTGCATGGATTCGTATGCATCCATGTATGTATGTATGCATGTGTATATGTGTGTATGTATGCATGGATGGATGTATGTGTGCGTGTATGTATGTGTGCGTGTGTGTGGACTGACCATCATAACCATGACATTGCCACATGGATTGCATACGAGCCATGCACCATGCACGATGCCCTAAAGGCTAAAATAAGAAAAGGAAAGATTCAGCATTTGGGGAAACCCTAACTTAAAAAACCCTAGAAAAAACCCCAAAAAAACCCTAAAAAAACCCTTAAAAAAACCCTAAAAAACCCCTAAGAAAACACTAAGAAAGCCCTAACAAAACCCTAAAACAGTAAACTACGCGGAAATTAAATGTAATAATGTCTGCATGCGAGAGTTTTGGAATGGTTTTTTATCTTCTTTCTTTTTGGTTAAAAAAACAAAAAAAAACTTTTTCTGGATACGCGCGCTACAAATTTGGAAGAAAAGAGGAGGTGGAATGGAAAGGGGCAGAGAGGATTTTAAAAAAGAAATAAAAAAGAAATAAAAAAAGGGAGAGGAAAGGTAAGCGCCCCCCCCAAAAAATAAATAAAAAAACAAAATCGATGATATAAAAAAGAAGCGCAGTCATTGTTTTCCGCAATTAATTAGTGAAAGTTTTTTTTCAAAACAACAAAATAAAAACGAAGACGAGAATTCGTAAGCGGGTCTACGTATTCCGCGCGCCGTAGAGTATACGAATACGTATCGGATGGCGCCGCCGGCGCCTCCGCACGTGCGCGCGTACGCGTACGTATACGTGCGTATGCGCTGCACGTATACGTCAGAATTTATTTTATGTTAAAAGGGGGGATTTTATAAAAAAAGAATTTACCGGTAATCGGCGCTTTGATTTGGCGGTGATGCGACCGGCGATAGCCGTTCGCCTTCGTCGTGGAAACGGAGGCGCCTTAAACCCCTCTCTCTCTCTCTCTCTCTCTCGGCTCTGCATTTTCCTGCCTCTCTGCAGAAGCAGAGCTCGAGCTCGCCATAGCCGTCCCCTGCTTCTTCTTCCTTCCTTCCTTCCTTCCTTTCTCCATCGCCATCGCTCCTCTGCTGTGCATAGCTCCGGAAGTGTTCATCGCCATCGCTGCTCTGCATAGAGCTCTGCTTTTGCGTTCATCGCCATCGCTCCCCTCAAAGCTTAGCTCTCTGCATGGCCGCTCTTGCTCCGCCTTTCTCCTCCGCCTCCTCCTCTTCTCTTCCATCTGCCTCGCCCGACATGGCGCCGCTTGCCTCCTCCTCCTCCCGCGCTTGCATGTCCTAACAGTCGGAAGGGCACAAGCACGATCCTTTTCCCGTTCTCCCCCCATCGCCGTCATCGTTCATCGCCACTGCGCCCGCCGCCGCCCCAGCTCGGATCTAATCCGAAGACGGCGGGGGAGTGGATGATACATTCCCTGCGTGCGTCGAGAATGCCGTCGGATCCTCTGCAAAGAGGCTCCAAAGCGAGGTGCTCCAGCAGGAAGGCGAAGCCGTCGATCCGAGGCTGCATCGGGGAAGAAGGATCCCCTCCGCCATTCCTGGTAGCATCTCCCGCTCCGTCAGGCTCCTCGGAGTCTGAAGCCGAGGAAAGGAAGGCGTCGCAATCCAAGCGGCAGAAGCCGGTGATGGTGTGGAAGAAGAAGATTCGCGTGATATGCACCGATCCTGATGCCACGGATTCCTCGAGCGACGACGACGAAGGAGGAGGAGGAGGAGGAGGTATGGCCATGCCGAAGCGGCTCGTGAGGGAGATTCTGATACCTTCCCACTGCTGTGCGTTCCCATGGGTTGTTTCCGAGAGCTCCCTTCACAGCAGCAGCAGCAGCAGCGATGGCTATGGCAGGGGATTCAGCTTCCTCCCCGTGAAGGAGAAGGAAGAAGAAGACGAACACACGGCGGCGGTTTCTGGGAAGAAGAGCTTCGAGAGGGGGAAGGAGGAGGATTCGCCATCGCCGCCTGGCTGCGCCAAGAAGTCATCATCATCAAGCAGGAGAATCAGCAAGGCGCACGTCGTCTCTGCAGGGAAGCGTGGCGCCGGGGAAGCGCAGAGGCAGGGAGGGAAGTGGTCTGCAGAGGCGCGCTATCCATGGGAAGGGATACGGCTATGGCTTGGCCCGATTCAAGCAAGCTCTGCAGCAAGATCAGCTCCAATCAAGACCAGCTCAAGTCCTCACTCTCAACAGCAGGACATGCCGGAGCTCGATCAATCTGCTAACCCTAACCCTAACCCTAACCCTAGCCCTAGCCCTAAACCTATCCCTAACCCTAGGCTGGGCAATGCGTCTTCTTCTTGCTCTCCAGCTTCATTGCGCTGCCTCTCCGCCGGCGAAGATGCAGAAGATGGAGGCTTCTCGGATCGCCCGAACGCCGGGGAGCTCGGCTTCATCATCAGGTCTTCGATCCATGGCGATGAAGAATCCGTCGTGGAGCCCTTCTCTTCGTCGTGCTACTCGCTGTGCTTCGGCTCCCTGTCTCCTTCTTCCGTGCTGGAGAATTCGGACTGCGGATCGCCGGCCCTGCTCAATGCAGACGACAGTAAGTAGATCAATACCTCGAGACTCTCTCACGATGCATCCTCTGCGTTTGTGCTTCATAGCCTCTTGGGATCTCTTGTTTTCCCAGCGAATTCCTGCAGCATTTGCTTGTTTGATGCATCTGCATGCACCATAGATAGCCTCTTGGGATCTCTTGATTCCCCAGCGAATTCCTGCAGCATTGCTTGTTTGATGCATCTGCATGCGCCGTAGCCTCTTTGTGATCGCTTGATTTCCCACCGAATTCCTGCAGCATTGCTTGTTGATACATTCTATATTCCATCGTTCTAGCAAGTAGAGCTTCGGATTTTGAGCTTGTTTCGATGGAATTCCAGAGGCATCCTGTTGTACTGTTGCTGATGCCTGCATCAAGGAAGCTCCCACTGCTCCGATCCCGGGCCCGATGCCGATCCCGATCCCGCCGCAGTCTGATTTCATGGCCAATGATATGGCCCTCTGTAAAGATGGAAGGTCTGGCCACGCCTCTCAGATGAAGCTGGAATCGCCGTACAGCGTGTTGCTGTCTGCTCATCCTCTGCTCGAAGAATCGCAGTACTACAGCGATTTGAGTCAGGTTTTCAATGCGAGAAGGTCGGAGGGCGATCAATCCTTGGATCACCATCTCGACGCGGAGCTGTTTGCTGGTGATGCTGGGTTCGGGGACATGGATTTCGACATCGAAACCGAGACTTTGGCATGGATTAACGTCGCAGGTGTTTGAAGATGTGGCACAATCGCTTAAAAACTGCAACAGAAAGAAAATGATGAAGAAGAATTAGAAATAGAAGAAGAAGAAGAAGAGCAGCATGACCGTGTCCAGCCTTCTTTGTGCTCTCCTCGATTGACCGACCGTATTCTGCTTCATTTCTGATTGATTTATAGTGGTAGCAAGGAATCGCCATACTATTGTTGGTTAAGATGTATGTACAAAGAAGCCAGATTTTGCTTGGAATTTCCTTGTGTAGCTAGTTAGTCTCAATCCAGCCTCTCCATGCCAAAGGCCAGATTATGGTGGAAGTTTTGTTTCCTTCCTAGACCCCTACCTATATATATTATATATAATTCATATTATAGATTTGTATCAAGGTAGCTGCTAGCCATCTGAGGAATGTGATGAAGAAAACGCTGTGTCATACAATATTGCTTTGGGCTCTGCACTCATTTGGACTGTGTGTATTCGGTTTCTGACCCGAGCTTCAATCCAGATCTGTTGGAATGTATTGTCAAAGAGGGAATTGTGCTTGTCAGGCGATCGGCAGTCTATGTATGTGAATGTAACAAGAAGGAAAATTTGAATTGGGAAAGTATTTGGATGTGTGCATTGAGACTCAAAAGAGCAGGGAAGGAGGAGGAGAACATTCTAGCTATGCAGTGCTGCACCCAGGCTAGTATGAGGCAAGAGAGCTTAATCAGAGCCATGGCTGGGAAGATGTGGGGAGAGACTCATTTACTGCCTTTGGTCCTAGCTGTGGAAGAAAGAGAAAAGGTCCTCTAGAGCCTAGACTCTGCACCAGTGAGTGGATTTCATGGAGTACCGTTATCAGTTAGTAGTTTGAAGACTGTACATACTATGAAAACTACCGGATCAGAACCCTAATTGAACCCCTTTGCTTTTAGGGTTTGGGATCTGGTGACAATGGCTTCTCTTGAGAATTGAAGCCCTGCTGGTTCCACTCCATCAGCACGCGAGCGAGATCTGTCATCGTTTGTTTGTTGACTACAATGCTCCGGTGGCAAGGATCGACGAGGGATCGATGTGATCGTTAGGATCGACGAGCGATCG